>PVIA01003865.1:0-154669 GCA_004024845.1 Tonatia bakeri | reverse complement strand
TCCCTTCTGTCTAAGAGCAATGAAAAAAGTGTCCTTGAGTAAGGATAAAAACAAATAAACAAACAAAGTGAGAATACTATTAAAAGAGGTTGCTATGAGAGCTGAGATAATACGAGTGAAAGTATTTAGCAAAGTTCTTGACACACATAGCAAAGCAAACACAGTAAATATTTTCAAAGGGAAAATAAAAACAAGAACAAAAAAACAAAACCAAAATTAAAAAAACACCTGTCATGCTCTCACAAAATACTACCTTTTTATATGTAATTCCCTCACATTGAGTGTTCAATCTGTTAACTAATTTTTGTTTTCTCTCTTCATACTTTTCTATAGTGTCCAAGTTCCCTATAGTAGACCATAGTAGGAGTTTAGTAGTTACTGTAATAGGAGACTCTAGAAAACAGCACATTTTTGTTTTATAACCAATAAAGTGTTTTTTTTCTCACAAACTCCCTTTATAGACTAGAGTTAACATTCACATACATACAACTTTCACATTACTTACCTAAAAAGTGTAAGAATTGAATTTCCATTATGATGAATGGTGTTTTCATCGTCATATAAAAGCTCTGCTTTGTTTTTGGTAGGAGCACTGGCTACTTCTTCATCCAAAAGAGCTAGTAGAACTTTCACAGTATCTCTGCCACAGTATGCAGTGCCATGATTTATGGCATAAGATTTTGGCTAGAACAAAAAATAATTCTAAGTAAACATTATAATCACCCCAGCTGGGTCGATCAGCCACTCTTTTCCATTTCATGTGCCACTGTTCTCCTTCCTCCCCTGTTGTTTAAAAAACGATCAGCCATGAGAAGTGGTTTTCAGGCATGTGAGTATTTCTCACTCCAGCCATATGAAAATCAATCTTATCAAAACTTCCAGAAGCACAAAAGAATACAAAACATAGTATCATAAAACAGGAAGACATTAGGTTCTGGTCAAAATAACAGTAGGCTTTAAGTCAGAAAATCTAGCTACTTCCTAACTATGTGACCTCAACCTCACAACTTAACTCTCTGAGTATTTTTTCTTTCTTACACCAAATAAAGATGGGATTCTGGTGATCTAACTACCAACCCCATAGATGTCTGTAAAGATCTACTCAAATGCAAAAATGAAAAAATAGTTGACATTCATTCATTCAGTAATCATTGATAAATACGTACTAAGTCTGAAGCATTGCGTTTGAAGCTAAGACTACCAAAGTAAAAACCACTGCCACAAGGAACCCACAGTCTCCTTGATAAAACAAGTAAGCAAGCAATAATTGCATTGCACAGACTCAGGGTTATTTCTAACATAATGTATACATGGTGCAGTGGGAGCTCACAAAAGGCAGTGATCAATATACCCTGGAATCAAGGATGGCTTCATGGAGGAGGAGACACATAAAAGTAGGAGACAGCAAGGCATTTTCAGGGACCAGGTATATGATATGGTCAAAGAACGGATTAACAGAGAGGGAGTTATGTGAAATGAGCCTGGGAAAGCTTTGTGCATCAGGCAGAGGTTATAAGTCAGTCTGTTAGAGAGTTAAAAATCTCTGGGTTTATTAAGCAAGGAAATAAAGCAATACTATTTAGATTTTAGAAAAATGATAGCAATGTGTAAAATATATTCCATGGTAAGAATGTTATAAATCTGAAGGCAGAATGACAAATTAAGAGACTAACAGTCCAGATTAGAACTGAAGAAGATAGTAGCAGTAGAGATTAGGAAAAAGCAGATTAAAAGAGGAGACCAGGAAAAACTTAGTGACTAGATAGATGAATAAGCAAAAATATATGATAATAAAAATATATATAGATACATGTAAGCACAAACTCTGAAGACATTTTGACCTAATTCTGATATCAACTTACCGGTTATATGTGCTGTATAAATCTGGGAAAGTTGCTTAACCTCAATATGCTTCACTTAAATCCTGGTAAAATAGGAGTAATTATAATGCCTAACCAATAGGGTTGTTGGACATTGTGCCTAGGAATCAAAGTTGCCCTATCTGGGACATTCCTCGGCTTTCATCTACATGCTCTTGGACTCCTTTCCCTACCTGGCTAACTGAGGCTCAGGCCACGAGCAAACTGTAATGTATACCTACAATGGAATTTTAGCCAATTAACTATCATAATCCAGTGCTTAACATATATTTTTCACTAGTACCAGGTAAGTCCCTATTGTTTAATACTAACTTTACTGAGAATGATTGAATTACTATGCAGCAGAAAGAAAGAAGGAACTCCTATACTTTGAGACAGCATGGATGGAAGTGGTGAGCATTATGCTAAGTGAAATAAGCCGGGTGGTGAAAGACAAATACCATATGATCTCACCTATAAGTGGAACCTAATCAACAAAACAAACAAATGAACAAAATAGAACAAGAGACATGGAATAAAGAACACACCAACAGTGACCAGAAGGGGAGGGGGATAACGGGGAAAGAAGGAGAAGGGCAAACAAAGAAACAGGAATAGAGGACTCATGGACATGGACAGTGGGGGCCCTGACTGTGGGAGTGGGGGAGATGGCGCAGGGGAGAGAGACGGGGGGAAAGGCAGGACGACTGTAACTGAAAAACAATGAAAAAGAAAAGAGCCAGGTTGTTTGCATTTTTATTTCTTGTGACTGGAAATGGAAGTGACTGACGCTCTTAGTTATCTGAGTTGTGAAAATCCCTTATTTATACCAACAGTAATCACCTGGTTGTCACTTGACCCAAGGTAGTCACAGGAAGTGTAAACACACATGGGATATACGGGGAACAACCCAGAATCTACCCCATCAAATTAATCTAAAAACATGCATTGTTCTTGAAAAATATCTAAAAATAGTCCCCAAGGAGTATGAATAAATAAGTAACAAAAAATTAAGCAAGTCTTTCTTTATACACTGGCTGTCACGATCACATCTGGTGAAAAAGGGCTTTTGTTACCTGCAACAAGTGGATTTTACCACATACTCCAAAACTGCGTTCTAGAGCTAAAAACATGGTAGTCAACTTTTCCTGTAATAGTTAAATGCTCAAAAATCTATGTAAAAATAAAAGAGAGATAAATGTTCAGAAAATACATAGAAGATTTCTAAACACAGAGGAAATTCCTTGTGTTCACAGTAGGCTGACAATGGAGGCAGAAAATAAGAAATCACGAAGATGGAAAAGTTCTCTAAAAGAAAAATAAACCGCTGAAGAAAAACCATTCCTGGTGCTGCTGCTACAGAGTGCCTAGCACTGCAGTCGAACCAGAGGAAACGAGTTCTTACTTTACATCTGAGTAAGTGGGAAAATGTTTCACAAGAATAACTACTGAAAAATATGACAAAACACCTTAGTATTCATCAAAAATTATAAATTTCTAGTGATCCAAGGGACACCAAAGATTATCCTATGCCCCACTTTAACAAAGACAGACAATTTTGTCCAAAGGTGTTATGATTTACCCAATTTGAACATAATCCTACATAATCCTATTGAGAAACTCGAATTTTCAATAACATAATACAGGAAACACGTTCTTCTGACTTAAATAGCAATAGCAAACCATTTCTACAACAAATAGAAGAGAAAATATTTTATATAAAAGGATAATAAGAAATAAGAAGGTCATTACCCGTGCGGGACTGATGTCAGTGGTGCTAACAGCTACATCTCCTTGTTGAGAACTGATAATATTCTTAATCCTCAAATTCAAATCCTGAGCAGCTTCCTCCACTGCTTTATGAAAAGGATCCCTGCTGTTCTGGCCTTTAGTCAGCTGCATCTTTATGACGGAAAGTATCCGACCCCCTGCAATGCTGAAAATAGAAATAAGATTGCCTTTATAATAGTATTAGAAATGACAATATGCTCATGAACTTGAAAATACAATTCTTAGAGTTAATCACTTTTCAAAGGATATGGCTTTGATCTTGAAAATCAAATAGTAACACATTTAAGAAAAGTATGAGAACCATTAGAAGCAAAATTTAAAAGTTTTTCTAAAAGCCAGTCATTTCAACCAGGTAAGTTACTTTTTCCTTGACCTGAAAGCTAAAGGGAAACAATTCAGTTATACATGAAAACAGATTCAGGTGCAGTTATATGCATACACTATACTTAAAACACGTACCTTTACATACAACTAAGGTCACAAAAGCTACCTCTCAATGAATACCTAGAATCCTACATTGCTTTAATCTTAAAGCCAATTCTGTATTATTATCCTTAAATCACAGATGAGAAAACTGGGTCTTAAAATGGTTAAATAGCTTATCTAAGAGTACACACTGCTCTAGGCTGGGAAAAAGGTGGCGAGGAAGGAGACTGATCTGAAACACACAATACTGCACTATAATATGAGAAGAGTTATTATATGAAAGAGGAAAGTAAGCTAGTTAGTACTGATCTAAGGCAAGCCAGAGACTGGACCAACTATGGCCAATAGATATGTATTTTTAAAAACCTAGACTCAATTGTTTCTTTATACTAAGCCTGAACCTGAGTGAATTTGGGATACAGTTCCTGCTCTAGAAAGCACACCTAAAACCAATGTAAGAACATATAGAGGGAAGGGTTTTGGTCCTTTACCAGAAATTAGAGGTGTACAACAATAGAAGGGGGGCTTTTCTGAGGTCAGATCTCCATCACCAGTGGAAAGGCTGCACTGTGCCAAATGAGAAGGTGTGTGGTCTGAGTGCGGAGTCAGGCTGCCTGGGCAAAAATCACAGCTCAAATCACAGCTCCTCCACTTTCTACACTGGGTGTGCTACCTAACCTCTCTGTGAATTTTATAATGCCAAAAAGGAAATTATGAATTAAAGTTTTTATCCTCACGGCCTCACGGCCCCACTGCCAGACTTTATGTTTTAGGGAACAAGCCAGGTTTCCTAATAATCATTGGAAATAGAATTGTTCACATTTAAATAGTTGGTCCAAATAGAGAGGGAAAGTTAAAAGAAAAAATGCAGAGAGACTTAATGTATAACAGTGCATTAGACAATGTCTTTCAAATTTGCCTGGTCATCAGAATCACACTCGGCATTAGCTTCAAAGATCAACATGAGATCCCACCCTATTGAATCACAATCTCCAAAGAACATTATATAGTTGCATTGTTTTCAAATTGCTACAGGTAATTCTTATGATTAGACAAGCTTGGGAAACATTTCAGGAAAAAAATTAGCTCCTTGAGAAAGGACGATATTTAACTAGTCTTCATATTACCAGTTTACACTTGGCACACAGAAATAATTGATATGTTTGTTAACTAAATTGACCACTATTACACACAACAATCTTAAGTTTTTAATACTTAAGACAAAAGATATATATTTTACTATGATCTATATTATTATTATTATTATTTGCAATGAAAAAGCATTTAGGGGGTATCCACTGGATACTAGGGACTCCAGGGGAACGTATTACTGAGCTGGCAGGTAATCCTATAGGGAGAAATCTCAAAGTACCACCCGATCTCTCCCCCCAAAAAGGAACAGACAAGAGCTGGAGTGGAAGGCTGGAAGCCTCAGTGGGAAGCAGGATGAATGGGGTTTTCATGAGGACGAAAATCTCTAGTAGCACCACCCTCAGGACACAAAGCCCTGGCTGACTTTCGAATGGCATCTGCACCTTCCAGGAGAAGGAAGCACACATGGCTTTTACTAGATTTACTCCATGTACTTTATAGTTTTGCTGCTTTTTAACATTTTCTATTTGTTTTTTGTTTATTGACCTTGTGCCCAGCAACACTGATAAACTCTACTATTAATTTCTATACTTTTTCTTTTGACTCTCGGAGTTTCCTATATTATACTCGTATCATCACCAATTAGAGTCGTGCTTCCTCCTTTTCAATTGTCCTATCTCACATTCTTTTTCTTGCCCTACTACAGTGAATTGGACACCTATTGCTATGCTGAAAATAAATGATGGGAGCAAGAATTCTTCTTCTAAATCTTAAGTAGAATGCTAAAGCATTTTACCATTTAAGTAGGTTTTCATAGAAATCCTTATTCAAGTCAAAACTCTTAATCTTCATTCATTTTACAGCCAGGGGGTGGCCTTGCAGGGTAGATATCTCTTAACAGACTCCTCACCTCAGGCAGTCCTTGGGCTCTGTCATCTGTCCCCTCAGACTTCGCTGTCTATAAGAACAGACTCTCCAAATTACCAAATTCAGCAAATACTCTCAAAATAAAAGCGAGTTTCCCTTCTTAACTTCCCTTTCTGGCTTTCTTCCTTCCCCTAATTTTTGTTTGTATTTTCATTGCTTTTGCCTGTTCATCAATGCATTTAAAAAGCATTTAAAAAATATCTTACCCAGCATTATTAATTCTTTTCAAAGGAAGGGTCAATCAGCCACCCTAGTCTGCCATGCATCCGTGCTCAGTAGATGCTAAGAATTATTTTATGTATACAGGCACTTTCTTTTTCAGCTAGTTTTTAAATTTTCAATTAAAAGCATATTAAGTAACTGGATAAAATAGAGCCAAAATGAAAACACAATTAGCATTATGTGCTTTTTCTGGGAATTCATCTCTAATGGAAAAATTTTGGAAAAGATTCAAAAGGATAATAAAATATGAAAGAGTGTCTTAGGCAATTACAAGAACCCCTCTCCCCAAAAAGTCACCTTTGCCTCCCTTTTCTCAAATTTTATAGATACTATAATTCACTGATTGTATTTTATTATTTATAAAATAATTTATAGCACTTTTACAATATTTAAGAGATTTTTCAATGTTAATATTTTGACCCCTGGCGAGATACCCCCAGCACCAGTATTATGACTAGTCTGTTGCTATACATTTACTATGTACTAGCCAACCATTAACTCTTCAAATATCTGCTCAGCAACACAGTGGTTTAATTCAAAGACTTACTTATAAGGCCTGGAAACTCCTGAAGTTTTAACACAAATGACACCAGGACATTTGTGCTAAGTGCAACAAATAAAAAATGAATAAAACTTTTTCTTTAAAATGTCACAATTCATCATATGATACAGTGAGATACCGTGGACATAGCATTTGAGTGGGGAGGGAAGAGAACAAGAAGGTATTCAGCAAGACTTCCCAGAAGATACATTATGACTATGCTGGATAAACATTAATAGACGGGTTCAGGTGAGAAAGGTACATTGCAGTTCCTGACTACTAAAAGGCTACTACATTAGAGCCCTGTAGCAGAAAGGAAAGCTGAGGCTAGTGAAGAAAACACAACTAAATCCCCAAGTTTATATCAAATACACCGACTGAAAGACAAGAGTAAGCAACAATAAAGACAAATGGTTGATAATACTTTAATGTGATTGCCAACAATCTTTACCACATGGAACAACTGGCGTTTCCTCAACATCTTTCATGAAGTTGATAACTACTTGTTAAAATTAGTTATATCTCACCCTGGCTGGGGCGGCTCAGTGGACTGAGTGCCAGCCTATGAACCACAGGGTTGCCAGTTCGATTCCCAGTCAGGGCACATGCCTGGGCTGCCAACCAGGTCCCCAGTAGGAGGTGCATGAGAAACAATCACACATTGATGTTTCTCTCCCTCTCATCCTCCTTCCCTTGCCCTCTGTCTAAAAATAAATAAAGTTTTTAAAAAATAAAGTAAGTTACATATCTAATAATTAACTATAATTAAAGGAGCTACATAAAGTATACAGTTGTCCCTCGCTATATCGCATTTCACTTATTGTGGCTTCATGTGAGGGACGACTGTACACTTCACTGGTGAGTACCCATATAGAATTTTATATGTCATTACAATTACATAGGTTTAACAGTGTAGAAAGTGTTTAAGAGCATATGAAGTGTTCACAAGAGTGTGGGAAAGGTTAATAATAAGACTGGGAAAGGTTTATAGGAGTGAGGGAAGGGGTTATAAAGTTCTAAAATATATATAAATAGTAAAATAAATACAATGCCGCTACTTCGCTGATTTCACCTATCGCGGGGAGTCTCTGGAATGTAACTCCTGAGATAGGTGAGGGATCACTGTATCAATGCTTCTGAAATATTTTTAAATGAGAAAAATGTAACATTACAATTCTGGACTGGATCATTTCAACCAGATTCAGTATTTTATAAATGCACAATATTTAGTCCAATATATACAATTCAGGTGTGCCCTTAAAGAGGTGTTGTATAATAAACTTGAAATACAGAATTGTAAACATCTAAACAACAGGGAACTATGTAACCTGTGACCCTCACCCCCCAACCCATGCAAGTACAGTACGCATTTTATGGTGGCACCTACTGGCAAAGGGTAGAAATGCAGCCAAACAATAGCTAAGAGGGCCAACTGAAAATCTGGCAGTGAGGAGTTAAGTGTGAGAATGGATTCTTTGATTTCTCCCCTGTCAGTCTGTTTTCCATCCTTCTTTGGACTCAGAGATTATTGTGATTTCCTATCACCACCATCCTATCACAAGACAAGTAATAGAAATTTATCCTCAGTTACAAGAGTTAAATACATTTTTAACTCCTTTTTTTAAAAAAGATTTTATTTACTTTTTGTTAGAGAGGGGAAGGAAGGGAGAAAGAGAGGGATGGAAACATCAGTGTATGGTTGCCTCTTGCATGTCCACTACTGGGGGCCTGGCCTGCAACCCAGGCATGTGCCCTGACTGGGAATTAAACCAGAGATCCTTTGGTTCCCAGGCTGGCAATCAGTCCACTGAGCCTCTCCAGCCAGAGATAAGTCTAAGTTTTAACATTGAGAGACAGGGGTTAGAGTGCTTAGAATTTGTATACCATACTGAGATATCTGGAGTTTCATCCTTTACCTTATATGGACTCTTTAAAGGGTGTTACTCACGGGAGTAACTTTTGCTGTTTCAGAAAAATCACTGGCAGCAGTGAGGGCAACAGGATAGGGCAACTCAAGATTGGAGGCAGAATGAACAACTCAGAAATAAGTGAAAAAAAAAAAAATCCAGGCAAGAAAGAATGAAGATCAAGGCAGTGTAAAGAATGGAAATAAGACAGTAGTGACAGGACTAGAGAGCAGAAAGAATATAAAAAGTGTTGAGTGAGAAGAATTGATGGCTCTTGGTGACTGAGGGATAGAGAAAGCAGAAAGAGGAGTTTAAAACGTGGTCCAGGTTTCTGCTTGGTTGACTGGAGGGAGAGAAGCTGCATCAAGCCAGACAATGAAGCAAGTTTTCAAGAAAAAATGAAGATTTAACACAGGACATGTTGAGTCTCAGCTGCCTTTGAAGTAACAGTCTATAGGTAAAGATATAGTTTTGAAATTCAAGGAAGAGGTTTGAATTTCACTGAAATATAGGTGTAGAACTGGCATATATGAAGTCAGAGAGGTAGGTGGAAAATAAAAGAATGGAATCTAAGAAGTTATGGGGGAGAGAGAAAAAATGAACAGATTTGAGGACTCAAAAGAGACTTAAGACTATGACAACCTGAAGATCAAAAGTGATCTTTGCAGAATTAACTTCAATAGAGTGGGAAAGTGTGAAACAGCTGAGCACAGACACGCTAATAAGTACTGAGTGTCCACTCTTTGCCAGAAACTGTGCTAGGGCTAGGGAATGTTAGTGAAGAAAACTGATAAAGCTCTCAGAGTTTACAGTTTCGTGACAAATGTGGAATAAACAATCAGGGATTGGGAAGTGGAATAAGAGTGTTTTTTAAAGAATTTTGGCTAATAGAGGGAAGGAGAAGGAACTGAGGATGTTGATGGTTTGAGAGGATGGTTTGTTGTTTTTCCTCCAAATCTTTACAGTCTCTGGCTGAAATATGAGTAAAAGAGGAAGCTGGAACTATAAGACAAAATGAATGAACAATGAAACAATGTCCTAACTGGTTACCCACGTTGTGCCCACTTCACTGTCTTCCTAGAACATAAAGTAGTTACCGACTATGACCAGAGAGAATATTCAGAGTAACTGGCTGCTAAGTTACTGAAGAATTTAAGAATTTATAAGAAGACCTTAAGGCTCTCTCTCACTCTATATGCCTCTAAAATGCACTTCCAGCCTTTCACACAAATGTACATCACAAATGAACTTCTACCTTGTTCATAACTTAGCCCAAACAGAAATTCCTCCTTTTGGAATTATAACAAAATACATTGAATTGAATTCTTGCAGTTATATCTGCTCCCTCTCAAAACCCACTAAAGTGACAAAAAGGCAAGAAAGTCTTTAAATACATAAAGAAAAAGAAAACAGGAGAAGAGACAATACTCAGTGACAGCAGAGACACATCGTGGAAGTATGGAGAAACGAAAAGCAAATGGACAAGTGGCAACTGACTCCACAAAACAGAGAATGCTGAAGACTAAGTAACTGCTGAAAGGAACACCAACAAGAAGCAAGCTCAGAAATTGAAGGCAATATTGAAGACTATGGTAAAGGTGGAGCTGCAAATAAGAAAATTGGTTCAAAGTCTACATAACATTTAGACCGTAAATCTCCTCTCCTCTTCTGACAAATCAGGCTAGTGTACTTTTCTCACCTCAGCATGAAAAGCAGGGGCACTCTGCAGAAACTATGCCAGAGAGGCTCCAGACCCAGAGGCACGAGAAACCGAAAACAGAGGGATTGGGTAAAAGTCCACGTACTAAACTGGAAGACATAGCATTAACCTACCTCGAATACCAGACAGTTACTAGCCAGACTTACAACTTTCAGAAAGAGACAAAAGGATACCTCCTCCATAGAAATTTTTGGGCAAGTTCCAAAGAAAATATGTATAGTTACTGACTTTTGGAGAATCCCAAACAAAAAAAAGCCAAATGGTTTCCAAGCTATAATGAAGTCCACTGCACAGAGCTGCTAAGCAGCTTTGTAAGACCTCATTCTTAAATATGAAAGGACAGTCCAGAATTACCATACATTTTAGGAACTCCTTTAACATGAAAGGGCAAAACAAACAAAAACACTCAACTTAGATAAAAACGATGATCATCCAGGAAGAAAATAAAAATAATATTAAAAATTAAAGATAATAATCTTAGAGAGATAAATGAAACATGGTAAGATCAATGAAAGGTGAGAACAGAAGAGAGATATTTGTCATAAATGAACAAACAAAAGCGAAAGAGACTCAGAGATACAGAACACAGACTGACGGTTGCCAGAGGGGAGGAGAGTGGGGGGCCTGGGTGAAAAAGATGAGGGGACGGAGAACTACAAACTGGTAGTCACAAACAACCATGGGGAAGTAAAGGGCATACAGTCAATGGTATAGTAATAACTGTGTACAGCGCCAGGTGGGGACTTAAAACATCGGGAAAACCACTTTGTAAAGTACATGATTGTTTAAACACTATGCTGCACATCTGAAACTAAAATACTGAATGGAAACTGTAATTAAATTTTAAAACTTTATAAAATAAATGTATTTGTCTCCCATTTACTTTTTCTCATAAAGCTATTTGAGCAAATTGTTTACCAATTAAAGTCATGAGATCCAGAAAGCAAGACAGAGGCAAAGAAAACTCACAAGGTGTTGAAGAAGCTTCACAGCTACCACTCTGAAACAGGCCGACCCAGCAAAGTACAGACTGAATGAATATAACTGAGGACTCTCCAGAAAGAATGTCTTCAAGGGCAAAAATCAGAACCAATAGATGACCTAATATTAAGAAGAAATTATATAGTTTTGTTGATAAGCTTCATAAAGAATTGATGATAAAGTAGGAAAAAAGTAGATAACTAAAACAAAAGTAAAAGTAGATGAAAAAACAAAAATTTGGACAAAAAAGTGAAATCATGGTGTATCACAAAGTTTAGCTATAGACAATATTTATAGAGGCATAATACAATAATCTAATGATTTAACCTGAAATTGTGGCATAACTAGGTTAGAAACATGAAGAAAGAGAAGTACTGTCCGTGTCCAGTGGGAAGGAGTGTTGGGAGGCTGCTTGAGTGGGTTGCAAATTCTCATCTTCCATGGGAGAAAGTTAGTAGATAACATCTACAACTGAAAAAAAATCAAAACTAGCTGCATTAAAATTTCATTTAAATGAGGCAAATATAAAACAAACACACAAAAAAAGATTTGGACGTTTTTATTACAAGTCTGTAGTATCATCTGACTTTACCAAAATATATGTATATTGCTTTGCTAAAAATAAAATATTTTTAAAGGTTAATTCTGTGCCACCTCAGAAGAAGTCATCAGCCAATATATTATCTGGGAGTTCAGAAGATGTCACTGATGCTTCCTCGTGGTGGGTATCCATGTGAAAAAGGAAGAAGGATACAGTTCAGAATAAAATCCTAAAAAAATTCCTCCTAGAATCTTGGAATGGAAAGAAGTTTCATGGACCAAGATGCAGTGATTAAGGGAATGGTTCCAGGGTCAGAACTGACTGACTTCAGATCCTAGCACTGCTACTTAATGACCATGTGACTAGGGTAAATTACTTAATCCCAGTTTATCTGATTCCAAATTGAGTACTCATAGAGTATCTGTCATGTAAAGATGTAATAACCGAATGATAATACCCATAAAGAGCTTAGTATAATTTCTGACATAATAAATATTCAATAAATATCAGCTATTTCTAAATTGACCATGATATACTACAATACAATTGCTATTATATACAACTCACCTCTGCACCCCAAGTTAATCTAAAAATTACTAATCATTCAATATAGCTATACTATAAATGCATCTGTCAAATTGTAAAAACACAATCTCTTACTTCCACTATCACATAAACACAAATTTCACATGAAGTAAAGATTTATGCATAAGAAAATGAAAAAAAAACTAGCAGAAAACAGAACAGAGAATTCATAATATCTTCAACAATTTTCTTATTCAATCTTTTTTTGAAAAGTTTTTTGTATTTTTTTCATTACCATTTATCCACCCTATATCCTCTTCCACCTATATGGGATTCCTTTATTGCTAAATTAAAAGCTGAAAGAAATTATCCATTAGGTCACTTCTAGTCCTAAGAAATCAATTTCTTCCAGATAAAGACAAATGGTAAACACTTTTCTCTAAACAAATTTAATTTGAACATGTCTTGTGACTTCGACAAAAATTTTGGAATCACAGAGAAGCAGAAATTTGGGGAGGAAAAGTCACATGATTATATTTCATTAGTCTAGATATTTTTCTTCTCCCTACTGTTTGGTTTGATGATTGGTCATTTCAATAGCTCCTATATTCCTACCTTGATTCTGTGAAGTTTTAAAGATAGAGTAATAACACACATTTGTAATTTATGAAAAGTCATTTACCTTGGATTTGATATTTCTCCAAGAATCTCATCTAATTTGTCAATGAAATTAATAAAATTAGACAATCCTTTTACATGTGTCCTTAGAGGATCAGACGGTGATGGGGCATATCCTTTCCCTCCAAGCTCTATTGTTCTAATAAATGATGTGGCCACCTATGAATTGAAACAAATGATTTAGTTACATTTAATGATTTAGTAAGTTAAAACTACAATTTACTTTATGAAGCTGGGTACATTTATATAATTCTGGTTACATACAAGTGAAGTGCTTTTGTGACTCGAAACACACTTTGATTGAGAAGCAAATAATCAAAGAAATAGGTGCAATGCAGACTTCGTGCCAGCAAAGGTTAGGGGACAAATTAAGGGCATACTATGTTCATAGGAGTATATAATTGATTGATGATAAAGAATTGGCTTATGAATATATTCTTATATAGATTTACTAGCTACCAGAATTGTTGCATGGAACAAAGGGGTTTTCAGTGCCTACTGTGTTGATTTATTCAAGGTTGGACAATTAATTCAACTCTTCCAAGCTGCAGCTTCTTTATATGTAAAATAAAGATTTAGACTACATAATCACTAAGTCCCATCTAGTTTCACGTCCTAAGATTACGGTATTTGATCATGTGTAGTTCGAAAGGCCTTGCCTTTACAATGATAAAAATACACAAATGATGGCTATACATTAAAGTATCTCTGCCAAAGAAATATTCTAAAGCAGTATTTTCCAGAGTGTATCCTTAGAAAGACAAATGCTATGAAATTTCAATAGCATTTGAAGTTTCCCACAGTAAAATTACTTAGGAAACAACAGATTAAATAACAAGATCAACTTAAGCAGATATTTTTAGAGCAGGATGTCTCAAAGATTTTGATATACAAAATGAATTTATGTATATCTAATAAAGGTACATACTATTTCCAAACATTTTGCTCTTGGAAACATTTATTCAAGAAGCATTTAACAGGGGCTTTTTGCCTTTGGCTAGCACTGTACAGAATACATGCAGAAAAACACTCTTTGCAGAAATCCTCCCTTGCCAAATTTAAAGGATACGACAAAAAATAAAAATACTATGGATTTTCAAATACGGAGGTAGGATATATATATAGTAATAATTTAAAAGTTATTTTATCATAGTTACAAGAATTCTACATCAGGATACCTGGATCCAATGTTCAAAGAGTTTTTATTTAAAAAATCTTAAAAATGTAGCATATCCATACCAGAAACATAGACATCTGCTTCTCCCGAGCAGCATGCTTCAAATCGGTGAAGGCTTCTCTTCCCAGTCCTCTGTCAGGAACGTTGAGAATATGGGCCAGAGCCAGGTCATTCTTGGAATTCACCAGCAGATTTAAATATGAGTAGATAATTTTCTTTGCTAGTAACTTCACCTATACAATAAAATATTATTTTAATTGAAGTTCTAAATCTCTAATTTTTTTATATGCAGTAAAAATATTGATGATCATTGAATGACAATTATCTCACTCAGATCTTTGGGAAAAAGAATTGCCAAATAAACTGAAAGTTCAGGTTGAACAATTAACACAGCCTTGCTCATAGAGCCAACCGGCTGCCATAAAAAGCTATGAGTAAATACTAATTATCATAATTATTGGAAAATGGCTCTTAGAAAATGAAATAAAAGATATAGTCCAAAGTCTGCCTGCAGTTCCCATGAGGCCTGATCTCATTCCCCCACATACACTTGTCACTAACTAACAGCCAATTATGAATTTCCCTGAAGCCTAGGGCATGGGTCCACGGGCACCATTGGGTCGCTATGTCCCTTACACAGCTAAAATTACATGGTGAAGCTTTTGGAGAACTATGAGGACACTGATTTTGACAATACCAAGTAACCAACTAGGATAAACTTAAAAGATTCAATCAAATGCTAAGCAAATAGTAACAAATAGTTGATGTTGATGTTAACTTGACCAAAGCAGAGCTATAGACCATTTAAGGACAAGATACATAAGATCTGACAGCACTTGATACGGGCATCGTTTCTTTCATATACATTGTACGTGTTCTTCACGGTCAAATGATAAAACAGGACAGAAAGACAGTGAAACAGCAATAAAAATTACAAATCTTCAAGAAGTCTCTTAGGTCATTATTAAGGACATCTCAAGTTCATATACATCTTAAAGTACTTTTAAAGATAATACCCTTTTGAATTATTTAAATTTTATGTGAAAAACAATTCTTGAATTATGAAGGAAAGTCAGGTTCAATTTTAAAAAACCTCATTAGACAGAACAAGGTTACCTTAAATACAGACTTAAAATATAATTTAAGCAAAGATTAAAAGAAGTCTAAATATTAACTCAAACTTTTTTCTTAAATATTAAAGACATTAGCATGTATTACCTTTGCAGAGAGGCTCCCTAATTTCCTTACATAAAGTAGATAGCCATTCACCTTGTTATAACTCTGCACATGAGTCAGTTATATAGTTCTCTGCATAGATATTGACACTTTCTGATACTTTATTTATTTTTTTAATATTTCTATTACTATATGAGTTCCTTGAGAGCAAATGATGTAACCTTAGGGCATAAAAGAATGATTGGCATAACCTTAGGAAATCAATCCACTTTGTTAATAGGTTCTCAATCAGTTTCTGTTCAATGATGAATGAAGGAAAAATTAATACATGTATCTGGCCCTTTTAGATATTTCAAAATTGAAGCTATGAATAAAAAACTTATGTGGGATCAAATAAGTGGTAATATATTTTTATTACATTGCCTTAAAAAGGAAAGTATTCTACAGTACAATTAAATTGAAATCATCTTTGAGATGTCTTAAACTTTTATAAACTAAAGATATAACATAGTTTTCTACTTGTATTTCAAATGTCCTTTTATCTTTCACAGTAAATCACAATACTTCATGTGAATGTATAATACAAAAATTTCCATTTTACTTCACAGTGCAATAGTACCCCTTGACAGTGGGAAAAGTAACACAATTTGCCAAAAATCAAGACAGAGAAACAGTGATGTTCACACTGTACTCAGAAACTTTACTTTTTCTACATTTAATTTCATAAAACTATGTTTAGTGTCACTGTCACAAAGTAATCAGGATTTACCAGTACATGTATATCGGGATCCTTAGTGAGTACAAAACCAGGTCTTAAATCCCCAAATCTACAACTTGCTCTTTAAGGCTAGCAAATTTTGTCCTTCTGATGCTGGGCAAACATTAGGGAAAAACAGCCTGGAGTCCTCACAGTCAGAGTGTTTCTTTTAACTCATGGCTGTAATTAGAAATCTGTCCCTATCATTATGGTCAGATAACTGGCAGTTATGGTTTCCCTGCTCTTGTATTTGCAAGAGGGTTTTAAAGAGGTTCTCTGGAAAAGCATTCCACATAAATACAGTTATGATGTCCAGAAGCAAGGGCCTAAATTGAAAAAATCCACAAGATTGAAGCTTTCACCAAAATACCGAAAATAAAGATACTCTTCTGTTTATTTGTTTAATAAACTGATTCTATCCATACCACAAAGTATTTGCAATGTTTGTTTAGAAGGTGAACAATTTCAAGCTTTCTGAAAATTCCAAGTTTCTTTTCCTATCCCTTAATTATTACTGAAGTGCAGATATTCAATCTCATGGTGACAGTTTTTCTAAATTAAGATGATTAGCAATTTATACAGGTATTTTTTACTTTCATTGCCAACACATAAATTATTACATATAATGACCAGAAAAAAAAATGGGACTAGAGCTAATATACTAGTAAAATTTTTTATTTAATTGATGATTTCTTTTGGGGCCTTTATTGGGGCCTCTTTTGGGGCTTTTTTTCTCTTCATTACTTCAGAATTTCTAAAACAATAGTTTAGTACCTTAAGAAAAATAAAATGAAGTAAAATAAAAGAAGGAAACAAAAACATTGTTTCTCAAATTCATGCCATTCATCCGCTGGAGGACTCTTGTGTGGCATTAGCAAGCACATTTGGTGATAAAAATAAATCGTTACAAGGCTGCAGCCCAAAAAGTTACTTTGGAATTTTAAAAGAAATATATTGCCTTCCAAAAATACTTTGTAAAAGGAAAAATTAGAAGTCTGCAAGCACAGGAAAATGGCTTAGAGGATGGCTGCTACTTTAATAGCCTTCATAAAATCTAATCCATCAGCTAACTAGTAGATAAAATACTCCTACAAAATAAACCCAAGTAGGCAAAAGATAAAAGCAGAGGATTAACACAATGAAACTATCATTGCTTTCTAAATGAGAAAACTATACACTTATAACAAAGACCCATCAGTTTGTCTAAACTATAACCCCTTTTCACAGGTATATCTGTGAAATAATGTTTTATATCTGTAAGCCGAAACTCTGTAAGTTTAGGTCATTTTACATGTACAAATTAGTTCATCACTCTTAATTAAAAGTCACAATAATAATTATTGTTTCCTCCCTGTAGAGCTTGTAAGATAGATCAAAACGTATAGATTGGTAAACTATCTACCCTCTCGATGCATAAATGTACACCATTAGTGCCACTGAGAGGAAACCAGGTTAAGATTACACTGTTCTGTCAGTATTTAGGGCAAGAGAAAAAAAACAAGCAGAACGTAAATGGAAAATTAATTAATTTCAAGCAAGAGAAAATAGGATTTGGGATATTTTATTGCACCAAAAAGGGGGAAGTGCTCAACATGTAACAGGGCATGTAAAAAAGATACAGAAGGCAGCTTGAAGGGGATCCTTCTATTTTAGCAACAAAGATTAATGACTGTAATTAATTTTAAAACTCTAAGTAAATAAAGCTCCATGAGTCTTTAGCAATATATACACACATAAAAAAGGGAAAAGATACATAGAAAAAAAATATCTAATTTGCTTCCTGTAACTGGTAATTAAAGAGGAAGAATTAAGGAGTGATCCTGCCATTTTTAGGGAACTGTACTGCATCCCAGTTGATAAAATAAAGCTCTTCTTTACTGAGAAGTGGCAGCTAATTAACGAGAAGACAGGACACAGTTAGAAACTCGCCATTCTGCAAACTCTAAAGAAATGACTGATTCAGACCAGCATGATCAATGAATACAGGCTTAAAACCATTTGATGAAAGGTGGCTGGGACACAGGACGTTCCACAGTGTCAGAGTGTCACCCCACAGACCTTTGCTGACAGCAGAGAGAACCACTTCATCATACTAGGAAGACCAGATGATTCAAGGAAACTTGAATTTGTGTCTCCTGATACGGTACAAAATGAGATACTCGGCATCAGTTATGAGGTATTTGTTGAGAAATGTTTAACCTTAATCTAAACAAGCTTTCAGATGTAACTCTGGGTTTATTGGAAATAGAGAAGCAAGTTAAATAATACCAGTAGGAATTAATCAAATGAATAAAACATTAAAAAAAGACTGAGGGAAATTCTTCTAGAGGAAGAATCTAAAAAAATATAAAACCCACTTGGGGGACAAATGGAGAAATGTGAATAGGGAAGAAAGCAAATGACATCAGGGAATACTTAAGTTTTCTTATATATGATAACGATATTGTGGTTACGCCCGCATTTTTAGGAAATGATATGCTGAAGAGATTTTTAGCACAGCACGTGTTAGTACAGATTAAGTGTCATGATATCAGCAATTTAACTTTCATACAGAACAGAAAAATTGTCAGATGCAGATATAAAGTGAATTTCTAAGTCTAGGATGTAGGTATACAGGTATCTATTTGAGGGCAGTGATAAAATATATTTTTAAAAGTGTTATCTGTGTAGCATGGGACTTAATGAGAGAATCTGTTTAACAGTGTTTCTTGAAAAATAAAGGTGATTCATCAAATGTGTTACCTTACTAGAGCAATTGGATTTGGAAGTAGGCATATTCTAAGCCTTTAATATACTGTATTTTTAGAAATACTGAATGTAATTTTATACTTTTTCCAATACTCGTGAACTCTCATCTTGTCAATGATTTTACTAACCACAGAAACTTCCATAAACACAACTCCCATGGTTAGTGAGGGGTTACTATATTTAATTTGGCACCTACCTTTACCAGCTGAAGGTAAACTGTATTAGAGCAAACCTACACTTGGCACCAGTTTTCTGCGGTGTGGTGTCACACCAAACCCTGTTATCAGAACTCATGCTTCCTCGGTTATTCTACTACAAAGGCTACAGAACAGATTTTCCAGTTGTACATATCTTCTTTAGAAGCAATCATATAAAACAGGAACTGTGAAGTTTACCAAATACAGGCAGCCCTCTGAATCCATGGGTTCCGCAACTGTGGATTCAACCAACCACAGATCAAAAATATTGGAAGCAAAAAAAAAGTTACCCTGTTGCTGATGTGTACTATGTAGCTAGGCCTATGATGACTATATCTGTACTGAATATATATATATGGATTTTTTTGTTGTTGTTGTCCCCTAAACAACTTAGTATAACAAATATTTACATAGTATTAGGGGTTACAAGTAATCTAGAGATATTTAAAGTATACAAGAGGATGTCTATAGGTTATTTGGAAATACTTATATATATTTTATATAAGGGACTTAAGCATCTGTGGATTTTCGTGTCAGAGGGGGATCCTGGACCCAATCCCCCAGTTACCAAGGGATGTTATACAAAGATTCAGAGAACTCTGGATCTTCAACCACTTTTCTGATACTTAGGGTGATACCTCTTCTCGTACAGCTCCGGTTAACTTGGCCCAAAACCACGATGTAACTGATTAATATGCTTTCACCAACCAGTCTTCAAAGTATTACTCTTTGCAAACAGTTTTATTTAAACAAATGAAAAACTTCAACAAATTTTTAAAATAGTAACTGTGTGTACAAATTCATAGTCATTTGAAGGGGTCACATCAGACTTTAATTTACTCACAATTTACCTTTTCATTGTCCTGATTGTGTTCACTCATTGGTGATGGTGGCTGGGTTTCATCATCTGCTGCAGACTGTCTGCCAGACAGAAAATCCCGTAGTTGACTCTGTAGGAAATATAGGATATTTTACTAACAAAATGCTATATCAACAACAAAAAAAATACTTTACATCTAGTTCTACTCAATATCCCTGATATTCCAGTACACAGTGCATTACCTGACCTTTGTTGGCAGTCAATAATTTGTAGACATGGTCTTAAACTTCCCCCAAAAAGCACTTCAATTAATTCCTACTGGCACCTGTACTCAGAGTTTTATAAGTTTACAGTTAAAAGGTAACCTCGGAAATTTAATTTTAGCCGTTTATTTTTTATGGAAGAAGAAAAAGAGAGAAAAAACACTTGCCCGAGGCCCACAGTAAATGTTTCATTTTGGAATATATAAGTGAATCTAGTGTCCTAAGCGGTGCACTAAGAAATAGTTTCCAAGAAAACGTTTACAGAGAGATTCGCCTTCACCCTGCCATACCACTCAACATCTCCACGGCATTTCATTTATTCTAAAGTATCTTGCATACACACACACACCATTCCTGATGAATAAGCCAGGAACAAAGGTACAAACCGAATTAACAAAGCTCAGTGAGATTGCAAACCACTTTTCCTCTCACATATTGCAAAGTTATAACTAAAATAACTCACCAATACATATTTATTAAAAATAGCACTTGCCGCAATGCTATTGATATGAGCTAGTACTCATGAAGAGTTCATTGTAAAAGAAAAAGAGACTAGAAAGTCTATGAGGTTGTTTTTCATAATACATACAATGTTTAATCTCAAAATTCAAGATCATGAAAATATCAATTTACAATTTAACAAATTTTGAATAGAGGTAGTCCTCATACTTGTGGTTCTGATGTTTTAAAAAGAGATGTTGAAAGCAAAGATTTTTTTTATATAAACAAAATATTATGCTTTTAAATAGGAAAATATTACCTTTTGTCAAAAACTGTTTTCATATTTAATAACATGGAAAGTCCATTATTCTAGATCAGTTCTGTGGGTCCAAAATATGGTCCAGACTGAGGTCCCTAAGATCAACCAGGAAGTCCTCCCTTTCCCAGCTATGCATAAATGTTAATCTCAACTTTCTCAACACACTTGAGTCAAAATGACATATCAAACAGAAGCAAATATAAGAATCCAGCTATTTCCATCATACATGACATTAAAGATACTTGTAAAAATGAAAAAAGTCACTACTCTCACAATTTTTGCTTATTTTTGAAAAATACAGTTATTCTTCACACAATGTTATTTATATTAACATTAACAGGCTTATTACCAGCATTTTAAATAATTGATGAATATTTTAAACACATCTCAATTTTAATTTTTAATATGGCAAATACCACTAAATATAACCTACTTAAACAAAACCTCCTTATAGTTCTAAATAAGTTTTTAAGACTGTAAAAATTTCCTAGACTTAAAGATTTGACAAGGACTCAGTAATACACCATAAAGCTTTCTAGGGTAAGCATAAAAATTGCAATATATGTGCTTGCTATTAATTTTATTGATTGTATACTTTTGCTGATTTGATAAGTTGCTACTCATTCTATTTTTATCCTATTAACTTAGAAAATGTACTGTATAAATGAGTGGATCAAGAAACTGTGGTACATTTACACAATGGAATACTACACAGCAGAAAAAAAGGAGCTCCTACCCTTCAAGATAGCACGGATGGAACTGGAGAGCATTATGCTAAATGAAATAAGCCAGGCAGTGAAAGACAAATACCATACGATCTTATCTATAAGTGGAACCTAGTACACAAAACAAACAAGCAAACAAAATAGAACCAGAGACATGGAAATAAAGAACAAACTGACAGTGACCAGAGGGCAAGTGGGAGGGAGATAATGGGGGAAAAAAGAGGAAGGGTCAATTCAAGAAACATACATAAAGGACCCATGGACAAGGACAATGGGGGTACGGGGAGGACTGAATATGGGAAGCAGGGGGTGGGTAGAGCAGGGGAGAGTAATGGGGGAAAAATGGGGACAATTGTAATTGAACAGAAATTTGTAAAAAAAATTTTTAAAGAAAACATATTATATTTTTCTATCCCATTAACGATTACCTTCACTTCCTCTGTACCCAACTCAGACCCATATTTCTCTATTACTATTTTAAAGGAATAATGCCTGCTACTTAACCCCAACTACAATGTTCAATAGTTTTACTTCTCAACCAATATCAGAACCTCAATTACTATAAGCCTTCCACTTTAGCACACACAAGCCCAGTCAATCCACATAATTTTAACTACACACACGCATGCTCCAAGTTTTACTGTTAGACTCCCATCTTCCCCTGGATATCTCTCTGTTCCAGTTCATCTGCTTGGTTACCGTAGTCTTTGGAAAGATAAATTCCTTACGAGGTATGAAGATGACATTCTCTATATTTTTGCACATCCTCGCAAATCCCTCCTTTAGCTTGACTAACTAATGATATAGTGACTAAAGATAAGATGTTTAGGTCACTGTCCTCCTCTTTCAGGACAGGCCATTTAATTGTTTGGTCTTTATTAAGTGGCTTGTTCTGTCAGGAAACTTGTATTTCTCTTTGTCCTTAAAAGTTCAGAAATTTTACTAAATTATGCCTAGGCACATGTCTCTTCACCACCTGCAACTTCGTGAGAACTTGATCAGCAGACTCAGGGAAATATTTATTACAACAAATACAGTTATAATAAAATATTATTTATTTAATCACGGCCTCTTGTGCATCTGTTCCTTTCCCTGCTTCTGGGACTCCTATCATTTGCATATTAAGTCCTCTAGATCTCCCTCCAAGTTTCTTAACTTTTTCCTCATGATTTCTTTATCATCAGACTTTTTCCCCCTGTGCTTTAAATATTTACTGTATTTTACTATGTATAATGCGCACTTTTTACTCAAATTTTTTAGGAAAAAATAAGGATAGGCATTATACATGGGTAGTAGCTGAAATACCTTGTGTTGGTTCCTGTGTTTTGTAATTATTTGTTACATAAAATTTCTTATAACACGATATGTTTAAAAATAAATGCTAACATCCCTTTACAATACAAAAAAAAAGTATCTAAATATAAATTAATTAATTAATTAATTAAAAAATTTAAATGGCTTTTCTCTCTGAAAGCTTGGGTCAAAATTGTGAGTGCGCATTACACACAGCGAAATACGGTGTATTGTTTTTGGTGTTCAGGACACTAATTTGGGTCTGAACTTATCTATTGCTTTGGGAAATGTTTTCTCTTTCTTTCTAACATATAGGAAGTCTTACGTGTAGGTGTACCCTTGAACTTCTTAGAGTATTTATTATTTCTGTTGCTGACATTCTCCTCTAGCCGCACCATTTTGTCGGGCATGCGTGTCCTCAGCTGACTCATCTTCCCTGGCTGCTGAAACTCCTGAAGCAGCTGTTGCTTTCTTCACTGGCTCTTTGGGACTCAGCTCTGACTGCTGAAGTACCTTAAGTGTATGACAGTTCTACAAATAAAGCAAGTTGAAACAGTCTCCACTCCTTCTGGGGCAGCAGTGGAGAAATAAACAGGCTGCCAGTCATCTGCTTAGGCCAAGAAAAAGCCCTCCTGTGGTCTCTGAAGCCTCACCAACAGTAAGCCCATCCACTCAGCGACTTGTGGGCTTCTTCAGAGTCAGGGAATCCTGGTACTTTCACAGAGGGCATTTGTTGACCTTCCCCAGGAAGTCCCCAGACCTCTGATGGCTGCCAAACTCTTCTTATGATCTACCATATGTGCCCAGGTCTTTGATGTTGTCCTCCAGTTAACGGCTCAGTTCATGAAAAAGCAAGCCCTTGCCTAGGCCTGAGATGGGCCCTGCATCCATGCCCCCCGGGAGAGGAGTTATCAAGTAAGGAAGTCTTTTAAAAGAGAAAGTGCATTGTTCAAATTATCACAGTCTCAGAGATTCCTTATTTTACCGTTATCTTAACTTCTTCATTAATTCTTGCCTTATTGAGGTTGCAATAAATAAGAAACAAAGAAATTTTATCAGGATTATGAAACTTCAGGACTCAAATTCAGCCTTGCTTGGAATTTTCTGATACGTATCTTTAAATCCTTCCAGCATAAATTTAGATTATATTTAGTGCATTTTTAAGAACTCAATATAGGGATTTTTTTTTCCTGCTCATTTTTCCTCACTGGAAATTTTCCTAGAGCATATACAATTATCAGAGACCAAGTTATTAGTCTTACCGGGTCTAAATACAGAAAACTGTCTACTTCATACACTACCATCCTAGAGCTTCCCACTTCACTCCTGATGCTCTGCAGAGAAGACGTGCTGACGTTTGGAAGCACAGAACCCCCTCAAGCGTAGACCCTTATGTATCTCACACTGTAAGTTGGTTCGCTTGAATGAAGACTTTCTGGAGGACTTAGGGGCAAAGGATAAGGTGAAAAGAGTGTGCCCAGAGGCCTCGGGCAGATTATCCTCTCACGGCCTATCAAATCTTTGTTGGACCTACAACCCAATACTTATGTCTGATGAGCCTCTCTAAATTAACTATGTGAAAAGTAGTCAAAAATCATCTTTACAGGCAAGCCAATAAAATATTGCTAGGGAGGAATAAAAACAACTATCTTCACTCACAAGTTCCTTAACTGTACTGTGAGTGTACATGTGTGAGTATGTTTGTAAAAGGATGCATGTGTGTTTTCAGGAAGTTACAGCAGGGCAAAGGCTTCCATCATAGCTCAGTGAGGCAAAGACAGCCAACTACCCACCAATATCCATTCTCCACTTGTTCCTTAGTAATAGAGCTTTTGTTTTTATTCGGGCATGTAATTATTCAGAATAACGACTACATTTTCCATCCCCCCAGCATCTTTATGTGGCCATATGATTAAGCTCTGAGCAACAAGATGGGAGGAAAAAAGCTATGTCTCATTAAAAGGAGAGTGCTGTGCCCCCTGACTACTTCCTGCTGTCGGGAATGCTGATCTGATGCCTGGAGCTATAACAGCTGCCTTGGACTGCAGGCGATCCTAAGAGAAGAAGTGAAGAAAGAAGATGGGAGAACAGAATGAGAAAACCCATAGGTATCTGATAACCATGGAGCTATCATATCAGTCCTGGATGTATACCTTTAGGCATCTTTTATAAAAAAGTGAAATAAACTTCCATTTTCTTAAACCATTGTTATTGTGGACATTTCTACTGTAAGGAGCCAAAATACTATTCCCAAGTATCAGATAGAAATATTTAGAAAACATTTAATATCTTAGAAAATACAGTAAACATTCTCTTTTAATTGTAGCTAAAATGATTTAGTGATTACCACTATTTAATTTACCACTATTTAATTACTAGTTGATTGACACTCAGTAAATGGTGAGATATAGAAAAATATTTTCAACACTTTAAAACAAACTAAATATTTCCAAATGTATTCTAAAACAGTTTAGTAATTCTAATGTAGACAAAAGCAAAGTCAAGGATTGCTACTGCATTAATTTTAAAATTTATACTCCATAAAAATATAAGATAATGAATATGTGTGTGCAAGAAAGGGAACAGTTATATTATCTTGTCCTCACAAAATGATACCCCAACTCAGGAAAATCATATTAATCCTTAGAAAATCATAGTAATCATTTATACAATATATGCTAAACAAAGAGAGGCACATTAAACCAAGGAAATAAAATGGAAAAGCTATCCTTAACATAATTCAAAAAGAAATTACACTTGGGACTGATTTCATTGTTAAAATTTTTCTTATCTCATAAAAAGCTATTCTTATATTTCAACCAAATAATAACAACACAAGTTCAACAAAATTTATCACCAAATCATTTCTTTCAAGTAATTACCAGCTTTCAGGTAGCTAAGTTTTCCATTCTTAACGTGATCCGAAGAGCAAAAGCATTATCAAGTTACTATAAATGCTAATACCAGAGTTAAAAATAACTCGTCAAATTTTAATTTGATTACAATAGAATTGTTTTACAAAATACTTACGGCAGATATGTTGGCATTATTTTCACAATTAGAAGTCAAAACACTACACTTCTTATAAACATCGATCAGATCTAACATATTACTATTCTTTAAGAAACTATCGTAAGTCCTCCTAATGTCCTCATAATGGTCAATCACTTCCGTATTTTCAAATGGTAAGTTCAATTTCTCATGGAGTAAGTGTTTCCAGGTCAACAAGACATCGCTGAGAGAGACTGTAAATTCTCCACTGTGCTGAAAGAGATAATGCCAAAGATAAAAAGATAAAGTTGGATGCCAGGATATTGATGAACTTATATTTGAGATATGAAGTATAAATTGAATTTTGTATTAACTTCTTGAGAATTTGAAAAGAACATCCAAGTTGAGCTATGGAATAATTTTAAAACCAGATATAAAAAAAGATTTTGATGGTTTTATAAAGTTTGAACAACTATGGCAAGTATGCACATGACAAAATTGGTCAATATATAGACATTGTCTATTGCCTGAACTTCACTGAATTTCTCCGACCCAAACTGGGGAGCTAGATGGACAGTGAGCTGTACTTAAGTACCACTGATTGGGGAAACATTCGATTCTATTCATCTTTAGTTCCTATTAGTTCTTCTAGCTAATGTATTTTAAATCTTATTCAAAAACTGTCAGTGCCATAGTGAATTCCCATGTACCACACACACAGTTTCAAGTGTTAGTTTTCAAATATGATCATAAAATTTAAATTTTTTAAAAATTGTGTTTCATTTCATTACTCTCCCAGGGAAAGCAAAATGCCAGTGCTAAAAACCTTCAGTCACAGAAGAATTTTTACTCTTCCCTGCTCAGGGACACACTAAACTGTAGGCAAACAAAAGCTAAAAAGCCATAGTCAGGTTTCTTTCTATTAATATAAGTTGCTAGATGTTACCAAACAAAATTGTTCTTTTTTTCTCTTCTTCGGTATCTACATGGTTCTGTGGTGAGGGGGTAGAGATTGAGCCAAAAAAAAACAAAAAGGAAAAAGTCATGGATATGCACAACAGTGCGGTGACTGCGGGAGATGGGGGGACAGGGTGGAGAGGGGATGGAGGTGGAGGATTGCAAATGGGAGGGGTAAAGGATGGTAACAATATATATATCTACATGTAAATTATTTTGAAGGTTCTTTTTAATTGATTACATTCTGATCCTACTTTATGCCCCAAATATTAATAATGGGGTCCTCCACAAAATGTCAACCCCATTTCAGTAAGAAATCCTAACTGCCCCTCTCCCATGCTTCATGGGTAACAAGTGTCTTTAAGTGTCCCTAGGAGGCGCAGTGAAGTGTGTCAGTGTTGCTCTCCTCTACAGTGAAGCTCCACCAACACACCAGTAGTTTCTGCTAACAGCCAGATCTTTCCATTAATTGCATTTAAGGATGGGCGTATATTTAAACAGAACTACAATTCACTGGAACTAAACTGTAACATCACATCTAGCCAATGAAGAATAACAGAAAGAAATCAAATGGAACCATGTAATGTAGTACTATTTCTACATATCTGACTCTTTCAAATGTAAATCTTTATCTTTTATAAAGATCAGCCACATTTTCTAGTTACTATCCAAATGTAAGATAAAGTGTACAAACTGCCTTAAAATAATTGCTTCTCAATTCATCCATATAAAGCAACTATGAAAATTATCCTTAATGTCCTTATTATCCTTAGAGTTGGGACCTATTACATCATAGTTATAAAAATTAATTGTATTTCATGAAACTAGTTCAGTGAACAACCAAAAAAAATTATTAGCTCTCAAACCTTATATCCACAATCCAAACACAAGACAATCTGCAATTTCTCAGCATTGAATAAAAAATTGTATACTTTACTTCCTAGTCCCACGAAGGTTCCATACTGTAAA
Organism: Tonatia bakeri; assembly: GCA_004024845.1. Classification (NCBI taxonomy): domain Eukaryota; kingdom Metazoa; phylum Chordata; class Mammalia; order Chiroptera; family Phyllostomidae; genus Tonatia; species Tonatia bakeri. Next base: position 126,626 of record PVIA01003865.1, on the reverse strand, counting down.
ATCTCCAAATGGCATTTAAGTTAAATACATCCAGTTATTTAACATTTCAAAACTAAATTGTTTTATCTCAAAAACTCTTAAAACTATTTTGGTATAACACCATTCACAGTAAAAATAAATTAAGATATTGCTTAATGTAAATGTATGCTTTATTCCCAATCTGTTGACTGTAACTAGTAATTATGCAAGTTCTTGATCCTGTGAGAAAAGGCTCTGACAAGATGAACAGTGTTTACACTTGGATTGTAAAAACATTCCAAATCCAAATAAAAACGTACTCCAGATAGCAGTTTACATGGTCAGGTGCCTCCCACGACGGCACATTCTATCATCTAAACCAGTGACAACTGATTGAGAGACAGTCTGTGGTCAAATCAGAAAATGTTTTGCTAGGGAAACACGCCAGCTGGCTAATATTTGAAGGAAGTTCAAAATGTTCAATGATTTAATTCTTTAATGGACATGAAAAGGTTTCTATTCCACAAGAATAAAATGAGAAAAAGCAAGAGTTACATTTTTTCAGAGACGTGAACTTTGTATATTTTTATCAACGTTATTTTTATGATTCAAAATTTTAAATAAACTTTACATTTTTAACTAACTGGTATTTTTATTATTAAAAGAGAAAAGATAGCAGGTCTACTTGAGAGCATTAATTGGCTGTTTGAACTTAAGATACTGAAATCCCTCTGAGTCAGTTCCCTTGGTTATAAAACACGTTTGCACTGATTAAACACCACCTATAAATGGTAGATAATCAAAAATGTCAGTTACCTTTCCCTTCTTATTCAAAGTAAAATAATTGTTAGTGTGTTTGCTGAGAGAGGAGTGGTATATAAATGTAATTTAATTTTAAACACTGTTTCATCTTGTGTGTCTCTGTTAGGTCATTTTCAAATCTGATAGTCAACCACAGGTGCTGTGATTGCTTTCTATGAAGTTATAAAGTTAGTATCTTTGTCTGTTTTATCTAATGGAACATTTGTAATGTTCTTAAGGCTTTTTAAGGTGAAAAATAGCCTTTATAATGTAATTGCCAAACAGAGTCAAAATATGAAGCCTATTCCAAAGAAGGGAAAGGCTAAAATATTATTTGCGACCTAATGAAGTCACATATATTTGCCATACAAAGAAGCCAACATTGAATGAATCTGTAATAGGTTAAATCTTTAGCATTATAAAACCGCTAGAGAGGTGTTACATGACTTAAGCTAAAAAATCTGCCTCCTCTGAAAACATGCCAAAAACCTGAAACTCAAAGATTATATTAATATACCTTTTTGTTTTCCCCACTACAGCAGTTAAAGAAACAAGCATGCCAATAGACAGACTAACAATTCTACTAGGTATTCAAAAGTGTAACTGTAGTCAAATTCAGTTATAAGCGCTATACTTTAGGGATTCATGTTTTCAAACTAAGAGAATTAAAAACTTAACTAGGCTGCAAACAGTGAAAAATATAGGTACAGGACATAAACAACGAACTCCACCCTTCCATTTCTGCACGCTGCTGATGCATGCACCTGCAGGCGAGGGTGCACATTGTTTCCTGCAGCTGAGTGACGGGGAGGTCTGAGCACAGCTTGGAATACCTCAGCGACGTCTGTGCACAGAGAGTTAAAATAAAACTAAACTGCCACCCCCATCTCCACTGCGCACATACACACACCTTTACAAACTGTGAAAAACTCACTTGCAACTCACCACTCACCCTCTCCCACCCAGAGTCTGAAGTTTCACAATGAATAAAGTGAATTAGCAAGTAGAAAATTAACAAGCAGAAAGAAATCCTGAGTGAATGCTACATAGACAAGTCCTGAAGAAAAACTGACTTGGATTGAGTATCTTAATATGTCAAAACTTTCACAATTGGGAACTAAAATTTTTTCAGGCTACATTCTACTCAGCTTATTGATCTATTTATTTTTAATTACTTATACACAAATTAACAAACAAAAGGAAGTGATCTGAACATGCTCTGTTTGCTTCCAGAACAATAGCCCTAAATCACTAAACAATAGCGATTCTTAACAATGGCCTCAGTCTCTCCTTATTTCCCAGTGTGCAGTCACCAAGGTGTAAGCTTCAGCTAGCCCATTCCGTGTATGCGATGTCCTCAGAATCTATTATCTACCCAAATATAATTTCTGCAGGTTATTAAAGGGGGACATATTTTTTCAAATGCTCAAGCAGTAATCCTGACAAGACTTACCTACGGATTGCACTGGGGGACAAAGGACAGAGGCCCTGTGATGACTGACCCCTAGGTGTCTAGCTTCAGTGACTGAGTGAACAATGGTACATACCATTGAGACTGAGAGTATGAGAAGAAAGGTAAGTTGAGGGATCAAACAACGTGCCCTGCTTTTAAAAGTGATGAGACAGTAATGGAACGTCCGAGTCAAATGTCCAATGATACTTGACCGTACCAAAGCACGACTCAGCAGAGAGGTCTGGTATGTGAATACTGATGAAAAAACACATGGGGTGTATATCCCGTGAAAGTGGGTAAAACGGAGCACATTGGAAGATATTGACAAAGTATACAACAAAGAGTATCTGAAATATTGGTAGACCTCTTCCAAAGAGTAAGAAAGAGACAAAAGCAACTCAATAGCAAAATAAGCAAAGGATATAAACAGAGAGTTTAAGATGAAGACACCTAAATGGTCAAATAAGCATTTTAAAAGATGTTTAAATGCTCTAGTTATCAGAAAAGTTAAAATGAAGTACCACTTTTTCTCTTTTCTAATGAAGTTTGACAACACCTAATATGGAGACAGAGATTAAGGGAGTGGTACTCTGCTACACTGTTAACATAAATGTAAGCTCTGGCAGCCAAGTTGAAGAGCGGTATGTTACAGTGCATATCTGTCACGGGACCTGCTGGGCATGGGGCCTAGAGAGCCTCTGGCTCAGTGCACAGACATCTGATTTCAGTGCAGAAATGCTTGTAATACCAAAAACTTCAAACAGCCCGAACGTCCAAATATGAATAAATGTATCAGTCCCACAAAGGATGACTAATAAAATGAATGAATTAGATAAACTGTTCTGTCAGTACCTGAAGAGGTCTTGAAAACAATGTTGGGTGATGGAAACAAGGTGCAGAAAGAATGCATACCATCTGTTATCATTTTACAACAGACACATTACGTATGCGTCTGCATTTGCAGAGAGGCCCCTCCTGGTATCAAATGCCTAAAACTATAGGAGAAAAGAGGAAAACATTTTTTAAGCATGACTGAGTTGTCCATCAGAGAAATGACAGAAGGTCAGAAACGATAAGAGCCAATGTAGGGGGGTGAACAAATGGTGGAGTCTGCATTTCCCTGCAATCTACCGCTCCCCGACACTCAAGGAAACCTCGTGTTTAGGAACCCTGAGCACAAAGACCAGGAGACGAGCTGAGCACAAGAAAGGTGGGAAGCTGGATCAGAGGCCCTCCCTGCCGACCCTGCTATACATACAAAGCCAAAGTCCCCAAAGGCCAACTCTCTCAGTACATCCACTGGAAAAAAATACCTGCCCAGAAGAAGGTGACAGTGGAAACACTTGTTTGTGAAGAGATTTTTCTGAAGTGGCTTCAGTAGTATGCTTACCTCTCAGGGTAACTTCACTTCAATTTTTGCCCAACAGTTCATTTCTGCTGAGAGAGCGAAAAGCAGCCACCTCTCTTGGCAGAAAATTGGAGGTTTGTTTCCTGGAGGGGGGAAAGCAGCCTCGGGACTGATGAGTGCAGGGGAGCACCCAAACGAAAATCCCAGGAGTGACAGGACCGTTCACACTCTAAATCGTAACACACCTTTCAGGCTCCCAACACATTGGCAGCTCGACTTTATACCATTTGTGCAGGAGGAAAAGACTCTTTTATGAGGAAACTCTTCCAGAAGGAAGACCTACCTAAAGACACTGATATCAAAGCCCCCTAACCCAATGGCCCAGTCAGATCAGGTTGACAAGCCCTAACCTGTACCCAGCACTTCCAATAAGCCTCTCTTAACACAAGGAGATGGCCCAGGATCATCGTGAAGAAAGTCTCTAATAGGAGGAAAGGAAATCTTTCCCAAATAAAACTAACAAAATGGGAATTTAGAGGAAACATATTATACAAAAAAAAAAAAAACCCAACAAAATGTTATTAATAATCTCAAAGGAGAAAAATATTATAACCTGAAGTAAGAGAAAGAATAAAGAAAACTGTCCTTGGAAATAAAGAGGATGATAGCAGAGAAAGGAAGGAAGAAACCTGTGGAAGAGGGGAAGGGAGGGAAGAAATGACCATTGATACAAGCAGCTGTGATTGGCCTCCTTGCTGCTCCTTGAACATGCGAGGCATCTGACCTTTGCACCTCAAGGTTCTGGTGCCTGCTGTGCCCTTTGCCTGGTAGCCCTTTCCCACCTAAATCCCCGTGGCCAGCTCCCCCTTCCACTTACTGAAATCTTTGCTCAGATGGTAAGTTCTAGATGAAGCCTTCTTTGACCACCCTATTTCAAACTGCAAGAACTCTTCCATCGCAAACTCCACATACTCTTTACTTGGGTCTCTGTTTTGTTCTTCTCTGTGGCACCTATTATAACTTAAAGCATTAAATATCTTATTTATTAGAGTACTATCTATCACTCTTGACTAGAAGATCAATTCCATAAGAGCAGGGATTTCCTTCAGTACTAAATTCCAAGTGCTTAGAATAATGTCATCTAGCACATAGTAAAACTCAGTATGTGTTGAAAGAATGACTACATAAGATATAATTTTCTCCAAATTTTTCTATGTTCAAAACTTACCTTAATGTACACTGTTTTAAATATGCAAAACTGCTGACTACCCATGCATAGGAAAGACTACCTCTTATTTTAAGATTATACAATTCCTAATTTTTAGGTGTCAAAGTAGTCTTCCTTTTTCAAAATGATGGTTCTAGTAATTAATTTTTTTCAATAGCCTTACCTGCCAACATGAAAAATGTTCAAATCTGTCAATGTCTAATTCTTTCGGAAATTTTACTGGCAGATGAAATCCAAAATTCTGGGAACTACTGACACAGAGGATTAAAATAATTCATGAGAATGTCATTTCTCTCTAGCCTAAGAGACCCATGGAAACCACCTCAACCTTTCAAAACTCTTCTCCGGTCACCACAGTCTCCCTACCATCTTCAAGCCATCATTATTTTGATCCCCCCTGGGTGCTTCTTCTGAACTCTCCTCTTCCTTCAACCCTCCTTCAAACCCTTTCCATCCGAAGACTACCACCCCTTTCAGGACACTGTCTGAAGTTCCTGACGACGCCAGCCTCCGTCCGCCCGTCTCTCACGTGTATGCCTCTAGCCCTCTAGGTGGAGCTCCTTTTAGACAGTAGTTTGGCCCAAGCCAGTGAGGTAAGAATCACTTTGGGGAAATTGAAAAAAGACAATTTCCAGGGTCTCAGTACAGATTAAAGAGAATCAGAATTGCCAAGACTGGGCCACACAGGAGCCAATATATTTAAAAAGCCCTCCCAAATGATTCTGCTTCATAGCTTGGCTTAGGAACAATTAATTTATACTATAGCACCTTACATTAATCATAGAATACTTTCATTATATTTAAATAAACATTATCTATGTGTCTTCCAGATCTTTTTAGAGAAGGAAGTCTTATAAAACTGTTAGCCATAATAATCATACGAGTTGCATGTTTATCTTAAGACTTCGAATTAAACATGGAATGGGTATGTTCTATGTGAAATTATACATATGAAGGCCTGAACTGTGAAACAAATCACCTCAAATACAATAGTAGTTATTGATACACACAGAAGCATTTGTGAAAACAGTATATTAATATTATCATTTAAGAGGGCACCTATTACAAATAAATTAATATAATAAAGTTTATTCAAAGAGGGAAAAACCACAATCCACTTTTAAGAAAAAATTAACCTAAATGTGGTCTACTAACCTGTCTGCTATTCTCTGCCATGCAGAGCTGCAGTGCCAAGAGCATGGCGTCTGCGCCACATACAGTAGTTCTCTCCAAGTCACAGAGAGTGTGCCAGTTCCTCCTGAACTCCTTGATCATGGCCAAGACAGACCTCTGATGAAGTGCAGCCATTGTCTTAGAGTAGAACAGAATGCAATGTTAGAAAGCCTTATTTTTCTTTTTTAAAAAAAGGCTTATTTTAATTGAAAATTAATGTTTAACCTGCGTAAGCAAGCAAGAGTTAGAGAAAAGTAAGTAATGAATGAGAAGTCATTTCATATTTATTAAGATTGCTTTTAATTAAATTTAGGAAAACAGACTAAAACAATTTCTATCCAATTATACTTTCCTTTCCTTTAGCTTTCTTAAGCCAAATCTATTGAAATAACAAAATCCAACCTTCAATTTGAAAACTCATACAGAACAGATACACCAATTCTGTAAACTTATAATTATAGACACATAGTTAATTAAAACTGTGTTTAAAAATATTTGTGCACAGATAGGTGATAATATCTAGGGTAGGTGGATTTGGCTGGGCAGGGCAGGGGGAAGGCCAGTTTCCTCCCATTGTCACATTGTCCCGAAAGAAATGGTCTCCTTTTCCACCGTTCGAATCGAGGTCAGACTTCTGACTTGATTTGACCAATAGAATGTAGTAAGAATGGCATCATGGGAGTTCCAAGCCTACACTTCAAAAGGCCAGTGCAAAAAACAGTTAATACAGCAGGCCTGGTTGCTATCCTTTGAAAGGCCCTTGGCTGGCATCTGGGAACTTAGATTTCAGGAGGGTTTCCAGTAAGGGTGGCTCACTATGTCCAAACTGTTTGTACAAACAATATAGTTTATACTGAACGCATGTATTCCTTCTGGCTTTGGAATTTTGGAACAAACAGAATGCCTACATGTTCAGCCTCACTAAAAACCCTGGGCACTGAGTCAGTAAAGAATTTCCCCGATGGACATTTTACATATGCCGTCACAGCTTATTGCTGGAGGAATTAAGCATGTCCCGTGTGACTTCACTAAGAACACCTCTGGAAGCGTGTTCCTGGTCTCCCCTGGACTTCGCACCATGCACATTCTACCTTTGCTTATTTTCCTTGGTATCGTTTTTGCTATTATAAATTATAACCATGAGTATGAGTATATGCCAAGGCCTCTGAGTTCTCCTAGTAAAGCATCCAACTGGAAGGTGGTCTTGAGGGCTGTCTGACAAAAAACCTTGAAGCTTCAGCTCTTAATCTCTTGCTGCTCTCAGGCTGCCATATAAAGAAGTCCAGGCTAGCTTGCTGGAGAGGCCTTATGAAGAAGAACCAAGGTGCTCCAACTGACAACCAATACCAACTCACAGACATGTCAGAGAGGCTGTCTTAAGACTGTCTAGTCCCAATCAACCTGCCACACTAACTGTAGCCACGAGTGATCCCAGGCAAGACCAGCAGAACTACATAGCTGAGTCCAGCCCAAACTGCTGATTCACAGAATCATAAGCAAATATGTTGTTTTAATGCCACTAAGTTCTGGGGTGGTTTGTTACACAGCAATAGATAACCAATGCAGAGCTAATGTGCAGGAGCTTTCTTGGTGCCAAATACTTTTTAAAAGCTTAATATTTACAACCTCATTCAATCTTCACAAGAAACCTATGAAGAAAGTCTATTATTATCCTCATTTTACATCTGAAGAAAGTGATACCCATATCACATATATCACATACCTTCCTCTGATAAACAAAAGCCTTCCAAAATAATTAGATACAGTTCCAATGCTTTACATACCCAGGTCTCTATAAAGGAGCCAATTTGTTTCTCCAAGTTTACAGACATGCCTGCTAAAAGTTTGTCAGATTTTTTTCCCCCCACTTTAAGTACTCCAGTCTCCAAGATACAGGCCATTATCTTATTTTGAGTATTTTACTGTACTCATCCCCTTACTCCTTACTTACTTACTCCTTTGGTGATCTTCCTTTTTCTTATGTGGCATAAACAAAAATCCCAGATGTGAAATATGTATCTTGGGTTTCTATGATCAAGAAATTAGGTATATGTCATTTACAAAATAACAACTGATAGACACAATCAGTGATGCAACTTAAATGTACAGGCATAAGACTAAATTAAAATATCTACATAAATACAAATCCTAGTAAATAGCTAAAAATTATATTCCTCTTAAAAATATCACCCTCATCTCTTAGAAGAAATAAAAAAGAAAGTAAAGAAGTAACACACTTGTGATATGATCAGTTTGCCTGAAATAAATCTTTCATAGTAAATTACTATTGCTAGTGTTACTTAAAGGTACTTAATTCAGACTACTAAGAATGAAGACAAATCTGGATTTAGACTGTCCTGAATCCTGGCTTTACCACTTACTAACTTTGAGATCTTTGCCCAGTTACCTCACCTCTCCCTGCCTCAGCTTCCTTGCACTGATAAGTTAAAATAATAACAGTTAATATCTCATGGGGTTTTGTAAAAAATAAATGACATAAATATAAGTTAAGCTTTTATAACAGCGCCTGGCACATACAAGAGCCAACAGTCCCATCCAGGGGTCACCACACTTTTTGGAAAGGGCCAAATAGTAAATATTTGAGGTGTACAGGCCATATGGTCTCAGTCACAATTACTCAACTTGACCTTGAAGTATAAAAATAGCCACTAACAGTACTTAAACAAATGATCTTCAACAAAACTTAATAAAACTAAAATTTGAATTTCATATAATTTTCATACATCACAAAATACCATCCTTCTTTTGATTTTTTTTCAATCTTTTAAACATGTAAAATTCATTCTTAACTTGGGGACTGGCTGCACAGAAAACAGGCATTGCCATGCGTTTGCCAACCCTAATCTAGTCTCAGCTCTGCAGTAGCTAGCTGGCTCTGTGAGCCCAGGCAATAAGCTTTACACCGGAATGCCTAGGCAGAGGAATCATCAAAAAGAAAACAGGAATAATACCTTTCAACCAGTTAGGAGGAGTCAATAAGACCACGGATATGCAAGCCCTCTGAATGTCAAGATGCACTATACAAAAACAGAAGAAGGCAGCAGCGATAACAAACAATTGTTTTAAACGACTGGATTCCAAGCTGCACTGGAACAAAATTTGTAAGACAGGAAACTGTCACTGGGGAAGCAGTGTGAGACGATCGAAAGAACTACACTTTGTAGTCAGACCAGGATCCATGTCCAGACTCCCCTACTTATTAAATGCCCTTCTGTATTTAAAATCTCCGATAAGCATATATTTCTTCATCTGTAAAATGGGAAGAATATCTCCTACCCATAAAATTGAGGCGGTGGGTAGATAAATAAATAATCCACCTTGTACCGGGCACTTAGACGGTGCTCAATAAAAAAATTAAAAGTTGGCAGTCCTTGCTGGTATCATTGTCAGAATGCAGGTCCAAAATGTCCTTTAGGAAGGATGTAATAGAGAGAGGGCGAAAGTAGTGGAACTGGTGTCCGCGTAGGTTTTGGGACTAGAACCCTGGTTTCTCGCCTAAGGAACCTAAGTAGTCCTCAATGGACCTCAGCCTTCCAGCTCCACCCATTACTGGATACTGTCAACTCTCCTGAAAACAACCAGACCCAACCCGGCTCCTGGGCAAAGCCACCGCACAAATACCTTAAACGGTCACTTGGCACTTTTCTGTCATCGAAAATCCCGCGGCTTGAATCACCACTTACCAGGTGAGTGAGGAAGACTCAAGACTCACCTGTCTCGGGAGATTGGGGTGGTGGGGTGACCCGGGAGATGCAGACCCAACAGAAGTGAGGTCCTCCCTAGCAGCAATCTCTCTGCTGTTTGAGTAGTTGCGGCTTACATTTTAAATCTCGCGGGAGGGCCTGAGAGCCAATCGCTGCTCCTGCCCTCTGTCCCGGAAGCAGAATCCAAGCGAGTCGCAGCGGTCCCCAGCTGACACTCGTTCCTCTGCGGCTGAATCCCGGCGCCCTCCGGTGCGTATCAGGGAGAACAGGGCCCCCGTGCGGCTTCGCTACAGACGGCCCAGCTCTTCACAATACTTGCCCCGGAATTCGGGCTCGGGGAGGTGGCAGCGGGGTCTCTCCGGCCCTGCCAGAGACAGGGAGAGGCGTTGGGTCCATTAGCAGGAACTTCTCTTCTTCTTTCCCTCCCGTACCCTTCCAGCCCGTGGTGTACTGTGAGACCCCGATAATGTAGTGAGACTGGGCACTACTTTAATGAGCCCTAGGGGAACAAGTGTCCTAACCGCGAATTTTTTGCATTTCCCACACCGTTGTACCCCTGAGGGTATCTCAACTGCTGGTCACTAAGATAAATGTCCAGTCCCGGATGCCCACATGTAAGGTTACCAGTTTATTGGCGGGTGGGAGTCATCTCATTCTCAGGAAATGCTCATCCGGTTGGATGTATTTGTTACCGAGCCCAACTGTTTTCAGGACAGCTCCTGCGTCCACTTAAAAAAGAGAGAGAGAGAGAGACCTCTTGAATCCCTAAGTCTCATCTGGGAATGCTACTTTCAGAGTGCACACCAGGCCACGACGGGTTAGTTGAAGTTTTGTGCCTGGTTTTATGAATATTATTTTATATCACATATTTTGGCACTTCTTCCAGATCCTATATTTATATATAGCACTTTTCACACTGAACCATAAGTATCCCTGGACTGTGAGCTCCTTCAAGGCCAAGAGCTGTGTTTTTCTCTGGCACTGGTGTCCAACACATAGTAATGTTCTCAAATCCTGGCTCGTCTTACGACCTTGGCAAGCTAATTAACATTCAAAAGTCTTGATTTCCTCATCAGTAAAAATGGGAACATGAGTAGCACCTCTCTCTTAGGTTTATGCAAAAATTTGAGGTGATAATATCAGTAAAATGCTTAACATGGCACCTGCAAAAACTATCATTAACTTTTTAACTTAAGTATGTTAAGTATCATTAATTTTTTAATATACTACAGTGATTTCTTCTCTATATAATTACTAGTACTCACTATATCTTCTAAATAATCTAAACAAAATTATGGTGATTTATGCTGAAGGTATCATTCACAAAGTGTTTAACCAAATGCTTTAATTTTTTTGAGCCATTTGTGGCATTTGCAATACCGTGTTTTTATTTTGATCATTAGCTGCAAGGGAGTAACATTTTGACCATTTCTCTCTGTGTCTGTGCTGTAATTCACAGTTTTGTGACCTTGTCCAGTAGAAGGCTATTTTTTACAACTGCTCAAGCTCTGACATACAAGATGAAGCAAGATGCCACAAGAAATGCAGCCTACACTGTGGATTGTGAAGATTATGTGCATGTAGTAGAATTTAATCCCTTTGACAGTGGGGATTCTGGAAACTTAATTGCATATGGTGGCAATAATTACGTGGTCATTGGGATGTGTACTTTTCAGGTTAGTGTTTGAAAATGCAGTGAATGATGGTGAAGGTATTTCACTGGAAAGAAAGCTTATGCAAACTTCGGTAAACTTTTGCTGAACTTTGAAAGTGTACTGAATTTGAATTTTTTAAAAAATGATGTGAAAAGCTAGAGAGACCTTCCCAGCAATTGATATCTGGGATTTGTGGAAAAATTAAATGGTGAAAAAGGAAAATATAAGGCTTTCTTTTGCCTTACGATTAGAAATGGACTGTGTTCGTAATCAAAGGTTTTGATTTAATCCTTTCGACAGTGGGGATTCTGGAAACCTAATTGTTTGCATATGGTGGCAGTAATTACGTGGTCATTGGGACGTGTACTTTTCAGGTTAGTGTAATAATTTTAGGAGTGTGTAAATGTAACTACTCCTTAACTATTAGGGAGTTGAAATTACATTCAGCCCTTTGAAGGCAAACTCGAGCCTGATGTGGCCCCCGGTGAAAATGAGTTTGACACCCCTGCTCTAGAGTATACAATGTATGGGACCATATTAGTTGAACAGTCAGTTTAGCATATGATTAATAGGATTTCCTGAGACTCTATTGAGTTAGTACACATAAAGTTCCTGGAAGGCATCTGGCACATTTAATACCTAACATGTTCTAGCTGTCATTGATTTAGTCAATGGTGACATTCAGGCACAGCCCCTTATTTAATCAAATTTAAAAGTGCTCTTTGTGAGCACACGCCATATATTCTCACAAGAAAGCTAGTTCTACATGAAAGAGAGACTTTGAACAATGAGGGTTCAACTATCAGGAATCTCTAGTTAATCTTTTGTGTACCGGACTATTATTCAAAGAACAATATTTCTCAAATTAAGGTTAATCAGTGAAGTAATCTAACAGTGATTAATTTTCAAAGGTTTAAAATAGCTTTATTATATACACACACATCATAAATAGTATTTCCTTTTTTCATTCAGGAGACAGTGTAGTATCTTACAGTGTTTTGACATCATTAATGTAATGTAGCACATTATAATAAATTTATAAATTTATAAAAAATTATACTGCATGCATATTTATCCTAAGGGAAAAATATGAATTAAAGGCTTCAATTTGTTAGTTTCTGAACAGAATATAAGAACTCTTACATTATTCTACATTTTCTTTTAGGGTTGGTGTAGGAATTTGTAGCTTTTAGGCTAAATGTGACCCTCAGGCTGGCTTCAGCTGGACTACCAGGTTAGAGTCATAAAAAGTCATATGATTAAGAGAAATCATATAGCATTCTCTTGGCAAAGACTGAGGTAAAACCAGTTTTCTAATGCAGACTACTAATTTACAGGAGAATAAATCAGCCCCCTAGAGTTGAAACTAACTTTTACTTTATTTTAAAATTAATACATAGAATAGTTCTCAAAAATACTGAAAAAGGATTGATTACCTTTATTTCCAGTGTTATGTTCAGCTAGAAATACTGAGGGAGAAAAAAGAGGAAAGAAGGAAAGGCAGAGGTGATGGATAGCAGAGTGAGAAATGGAGCAATAGAGGGAAAATGAGACAAAAGAAACAGCAAAAACATTTATATTGGTCTGTTACTGTTTGTGATCGTATGCATTGTCCCTGTTTAGCCTCAGACCTGTGAAATTGGCAATGTAGGTCTTTTCCCCAAATTACCTAAGGAAAGAATTGGATTTTTATTAATTTGGCAAGTAGTGAACACAAATTATATTTTGTGCCAAGTACTGGAAATATGGTTAAACAAATTTTCTGCCCTCAGAGAGTCTCCAGTCCACACCAGACAAGTTCAGGGATGTGTATGACTAGTAAATGTAAGGACAAGATGTAGACCCCACTTCTGAACCCCTGGGTTTTTCTCCCTGCGCTGCTGTTCAGACAGGTTGAAGCCATAATTCAGGCAGTGCACAGAATTGCATTCCAATAATTTGCCTTTGGGGATTCAGAATAGATTATTGCTTCCCTTTGAAGTTATTTTTTTTTCCATCAAATTAAACACTGTTTAAACCTTGTTCTTAATCTTTCACATTAGAACCTTCAAGGTCTGTAACACCCAATTTCATGCCTCCTTGTCTTGAGAGAAAAGTAAGTAAAGGCAAATTGAATTGAAAGATTTCCAAATTCCTGTCAGAGAGGCAATCCTCAGTCTAAACTGGTAGAAAAACACTGTCAATACAGTGAATTTGAACTTAAACAGCCATTTTTCAGACTCATGTTGTTCTTTTGAAAAAGATGGAAATATAACCTGGATAATAGTAGTGTTGATTGGTGTCATGTATTTGTCAAATATTCATGAAGTGCAGATCTGGTGCAGGAACTGATGATACATATGTTAAAAAAACAAGGATCCTACCCTCAAGGGGATGTTCAAACATAAACCAATGCAATGAGAAAACTTCTATAAAAGTCCTGTGTGTAGAGGGGAGAAGGAGCAATGAAAGTTTCCAAGTCCCAGCCGAAGGGTCATCAGTAATGAATTAAGGCCTCTGCTGTGACTTGGATGAGAACGCTTGACTTAGGCAAGCACATTGATTTTACACAGAACACGAAGCTGAGGGTACCGCATGTTTTGGATGGCAGACTTCATTTAACAAATACTTTCTGTGCACATATTGTATGTCAGACTCTGCTCAGATTCCAAATATTGTATAATAAATTGAATTAACGGGTCAAGTTGAACAAGCTAAAATTTAATAAAGATGAATATGAAGTCTTAAAATATTGTGACTTCCGGCTTTTAATCACCTGGATGTTCGCCATGAATCCGAGCAATGATCAGACTGCCAAAGGCAGCTAATTCAGTGCTGTCCAATAGAAATATAATGTGAGCCACGAATATAAATTTAAATGTTGTAGTAACCACATTATGAAAAGTGAAAAGCAGATGAAATTATTTTTTTACCTAACATATCCAAAACACTTTATGTATAACCAATATAAAAATTATTAATGAGAAATTTTCTATCCTTTTACACTAAGTCTTTGAAACGTGTGAATTTCGCACTTTATAAAGTGTGCACGTCTCAGCTTGAGCTAGTCATATATCCAGTACTTAAAAGCCCCCTGTGGCTAGTAGCTACCGTATTGGACGGCACAGCTCTATGCTCTATTAATTGACAGTGATGTTTAATGTTTACTTCAGTTCTCAGCAGTGTATTCTGATTCAGAGAAGATAATGTGCTTGAAGACATTTCAGAGTGGTACTAAAATGTTCAAAACTGTCACATAAAAGAGGGATTAGACTCAGAATGGTAAATGTATTTTGTGTTGTCAATTCTACTTGAATGAAGTTGTTGCTTATAGTCCATTAAGACTGATGCCAAAGCTCCTTCTTTGAGTCTGTGCCCCTGAGGGGGAATTAGCTATGGGCAGATATTTGCTATCACTGAATTAGACTTACTCTCTTTGTTTCCAGAGAGCAGAATTTGGAGTCATGAGTAGAATTTACATGAAAAAAGATTTTGGTTCAATATTAAAGAGAACTCTTCTAATAATTAGATCTACCTCAAATTTAATAAGCTCCCCCAAATAGTAGCCAGTTCCTTCTCACTGGAACTGTTCAGAGAAGGGTTGTGCAAGCTCTCTTTTCAGATGTACTAGAGATTCAAGCCTTCAAGGAAAGAAGTGGGCTAGGTAATCTCAGTCTCCTCTAACTAAAATTCTGTTAGTTGGCCTTTAGTGGGTGTGGTGGAAAGGCCTGCCCATTTCAAATCCTTAGAATAGCCCTTTCATCAACCTGGCTTTGCCCCGACCTCAAATATGCCGGAGCCTTGTATAATCGTTTGTATTATATCAAGTTTTCCAAAGTATCTTAATTTCCTGCCTATACAATACTGCCTACACCAGAAATAGCATTTGTCTCTGCCTATACCACACACACTCCGTGGCCTTCTAGTTGGCTCAATGGCAGGCATTGCTGCCAGGAAAAAAGGTTTCACTGGTCATACATAAAGCTCAGGCTGTACTGTTGCCGGGATCTCTTAACCCCCACAACCACCCAATAACTCCATATATACTTTGGATAGCAAATTTCGGGACCTAATCATCAACACTATTACTGTAGCAAAATACTCTGTGTTTTGATGGTAAAAACTTCATTTTTAGAAGATTGATTTGACAATTGTAGAAAAATAGATGTAACCCAAACTATGAAGTCAGCTGTGATTAGGCTTCTAACCTTTTTTAAAGATCGCTTAGTGGTTGCTGCCTTGGCATATCTGGCTGTGAGCCATACAGTTATACACGCAAATTATGAGGCAGTAAAATTTGACAGTGTTTTTCTTTCCTTGATAAATACATTTTTATCCTTTTTTAATTTATGGAAAGACTTTTTACTGTTAACTTAAGTGCACCTGAAATTTAAATTTATTTTCAAGGGGTTTCTGAATTATGTAGAGAAAGGTATTTGTGAAATGGCTTTGTTAAGATCACAAAGGCTGTCCCGGAAAAATCAACACATCCACTAGGATTCAATTAAAGTACACGCTCTAAAACTTAGCATTTAGATTCAAGATAAATGGAATTCTTAGAACAAGCTTTCAGATGACATCATTTCATATAGACATATGTATTCCATTAAATACAAGTTTTACCTGCTCTACACTTTCCCCTGATATTTATAATCCTATAAACTTTTATAAAAGGTAACTATAGTCATTTAATACAGAAGATTCCTTGGGCAATTTTGTCATGAAAAATTTTGCTTTAGTCTCTAGATCCAGTTAGGATATTGATTTAAATAACAAAACCATGGTTTATTTATTTTAAAATCACAATATTTTAAGTTTATAAAATGTATTTTAAAATACATGTTATCAATATAAGGTATAAAGAATAATAATAAAATAAGTCCCTGTAGAACTGTGCACCTGAAACCTGTATAATTTTGTTAACCGGTATTGCCCCAATAAATTCAACTTAAAAAGTCAAAAGGAAATCAATCAGTTATCTCCGAAATAATGAAAGTATTTTTAAATTTTCCAAGATTTAAAAAAATAAAGAAGCGAGGGAACGTTAGCAGTTCCGCCGCAGCCCCTGGGTGTCCTCCCCTTACTGCCGCTCCCTCTCACTCCCGAGAAGTAGCCATGGCGGAATTTTTGATGATTCTGTTTTTCTTTATAGAGTTACCTTATAGGTAGGTGTTGTCCAAATCAATATATGGATTTTTATCTTTTAAACTTTATATCAGTGGTATTAATAATGTATTATGTTCTCCAGTTTGTTACTATCGAACTTACACATGCTAGATCCCTCCATATCCAGTTTCATTTATTTTTCACTGTTGCATGGTGTTTTATAATATGAATATACTATAATTATTTATACCTCTATTGGATATTTGGGTTACTTTTAGTTTTTTACTATTGAAAACATTGCAATATGCATATTTCTTGTCTTCTTTTTTGTTATCCCCTCCTTTCATTGTTTCCCCCCTGATAGTTTGGAAGATTTACATGCTATTTTTCTTCTTGTAATGGTTACCAACAACACTTTAACATACATACTTAATTAAACAAAGTCAAAGTTAATATCATGAGTAAAGCAAGGACTTTTGATGCATGAACAGTTATCACCCCCTTCAGACGTCCATTATTGTCATATTTTAGTTCTCTATCATTTTGACCCACAAATTTGATGTTTTATGTGGCTAACATTTGTTTAATTTACCCACCTGTTTGCCTTTAGTTGTTTTTACTCACTGTTCCTTACATCTGAGGCCTTCCTTCTGGAGTCATTTTTCTTCACTCAGAAGTACATTCTGTCCTGACTGGTGTGGCTCCCGCCTGTAAACTGAAAGGTCGCTGGTTCCATTCCCAGTCAGGGCACATGTCTGGGTTGCAGGCCAGGTCCCCAGTTGGGGGTGTGTGAGAGGCAGCCAGTCGACGTTTCTCTCACATATCCATGTTCCTTTTCCTCT
This sequence comes from Tonatia bakeri, assembly GCA_004024845.1. NCBI lineage: Eukaryota > Metazoa > Chordata > Mammalia > Chiroptera > Phyllostomidae > Tonatia > Tonatia bakeri. The sequence goes on along the minus strand of PVIA01003865.1, from coordinate 109,358 downwards.
CTTTCTCCCTCCCCCTCTCTAAAAATAAATAAATGACATCTTTTTTTTTTTAAAGCACACCCTTTACTATGGGAAAGTGTTGACTAGTAAACTTCTTTTGTAAAGGGCCAGATAGTAAACAATTTAGGCTCTGCCAGTGACTTAAGGTATCTCCTGCAAATTATTTTTTGCTTTTTACAACTCATTAAAAATATAAAAATGATTCTCATCTCTTCGGCCATGCAAAATTAGGCCATAGGCCCAGTTTGGCCTGTGACCCATAGTTTGTCAGGCTGCTTTAGGAGATTAGTGATAATTTATTGATGGTAACTCTTGGTTTTGTTTTTCTGAAAATATCTTTAATATGGTTTCCTTCTTGAGAAAAAAACTTTTGTTCTGTCTACAATTTTAAAGTTTTTTCTCTCATCATTTTGAAGATACTATTCCATCTTCTTCCTGCATTTATTGTTTCTGCTGAGAAGATGATAATTATTCTAACTATTATTTTGTTATAGGAAACCTGTCTTTTCTTTCTGGTTTATTATGCTGAGATATCGCCTTCTCTTCTCCCCTCTCCCCTGTCTCCTTTTCCCACCTTCCCTTTCCTCCCTTTTTCCCCTCCCTCAGTCTTCTTCCATTCCTCCTCCCCTCTTCTCTCTTCCCCTACTTCCCCCCTCCCCTCACCCCACCCTCCCCTCTTTATATATGTCGTGAGAGTTCCTGTGTGTTCTAAAGTTTCACTATGTTGTACCTAACTGCTAATTTCTTTTCATTTAAGCTGCCTGGGATTTATTTTTCTTCCTAAATATGCATAAAGGTGCCTGTCGTCAAGTATGGAGAATCCTTTGCCATTATCCTTTCAAATATTTCCTTTTCCCCCATTTCCTCTGTTTGCTCCTGCAACCCAAATGAGATATATGGAGGAACTTTCCATTGAATCCCTCCTAACATCTTTTTGTCATCTGTTTGTGACATTTGAGTAATTTTTCAAATCTGTCTTCTAGCAACTCTAAGCATTGATTTTTTTCCCTATTATAAAAGTTTTGCTTAGTTCTTTTTAAAATCTGCCTGGTCATTTTTGATAATCTCTTCATGATAACACATACTTTTGATTAACTCTTCTGTTTCCTTAAATATATCTTTATATCTATTTCCTTAATCTAATGTCTTTGCAGGTTTGATTCTTCTCTTTGTGTTTGTGTAAGAATGCATGCATGGATTGACCTGTATCTATGGGAACTTTCTGTGACCTGGGTAGAGTTAGTTCACCCAGAGAGAATATGCCTTTGTCCAGTGCTTAGGACTACTACCCAACATATGGCCATTTTGAATGCAGTTGTCATTTTCTGGAGCTCATACTTAACGGGAATTCAAGCCCCAAAGGGCCATCCAATGGTTGATATTTCTCACAAGTAGCTTTTTCTATCATTTGGGCTTCACCACAATAGATATTTTACACGGCAGTTTTGGTTTTGGATTTTTTCCCCTACTTCCCCATTAAAGGTCCCGGATCTATGCAGAGGTCTCTGATCGTCATCCAGTCACTGGGCTTTGTCTTCTGTCCCCTGCAAACTGAAGCTGTTAGCTATTGGATGTGTGCAGATGCCTCGATGCTCAGCTGCTTCTCCAGTTTTGAATTTTTGCATTTGCATTATTTTTGTAATGAGAAAGCTTTTTAGGTCATGTCCTAATTGCCAACAACAGATTACTTGACATTTGAAAATTCTTTTTTTCCCTCATCTTCCCATGAGGATAAGCTGATATCTTTTCGGTAATACTGAGACAGGTAAATAAACTCATTTCATTAAACACCTTACCCGGAATCAAATGTCCAATAGACTAAGTTAATGCATTGTTATTTGCATATTCACTATTCATAAACTAATAGTATAATGAACAATTTGTAACATCTTACACATGTATTGCCATATATAATATTATATATAATACTATGTAAAAATCATTGATACTTATAATGACTTTTCGTCATAAGGTTTCAAAGTATCTGGTACGTAATCAAAACTTTATGTTTGGTGTGCTAATGCATGTATGTTAATTCCTTTACTTAGAATATTCTGATTCATAGAGCATTCCATTTTCATGGTTTGCTGTGAAATATGTTTATTATTAGGTGTAAATGTGTCTTAAGTAAGGTAAAGTATAACACGTTTGTTTGTTTTCACTGTTTGCCTTCAAGAGTTATTTTGTGAAGCTTAGCCAGTCTGGGGCACTTTCGTTTTTGTTCGGTGAGCCAGTAAAATCTCATCCAGTCTGCTCTTGAACTTCTCAGAAGAATATACAGCAGGTCCTTGAGTAATGTCTTTTTAGTTCAGTGTCATTTTATTACATTGATGAGAAAAAAAATTGATTCTGTGTGTGGGCTGCACATTCTCCCCAAGTCTGTGTGAGTTTCTTAGGGGTGTTCCGGTTTCCTCCCACATCCCAAAGCTGTGCACGTGCGGTGAACTGGCGTGTCTCCGGTGCCCAGTCTGAGTGAGTGTGGTGTGTGTTGAGTGTGCCCTATGACGGAAGGGTGTCTGTCCAGGGTGGATTTCTGCCATGTACCCTGCGTTGCTGGGAGAGGCTTTAGCTACCCACAACCCTGAACTGGAATAAGCAGATTTGAAAACCCTTATCTTGCTTGTTTTTATTCATCTTTCTTACATATAGGTATACCTCACATTTCAATGTTTAATATTACAAGTTTTTTTGGTCTTTATTTAGAACTTTGGTGATGTTTTTGTGACCAGAAATATGCCATAGGAACTTAATTAACTCTAGCTATATCAATTAGCCCCTGATAAAATCAGTTTCATTATCTTGCTTAAAGTTGCCATTTTCAAAGAGTTAACAAGTTTTCAAGAACCTCCCAAAGACATTAAGTGAGGATTTAACTGTCTGTGGCCTCCTGGCAAATTCTTTATTATAATGCTGTGCAGAGTACTATATTATTTGTTCCCATAACTTACTATAACATTTGCTGTGTATTCTTAGGAGGAAGAAGCAGACCTTGAAGGACTTCAGTATAAAACACTACAAACAATTCACCATGGAGTCAGGGTCGATGGCATAGCTTGGAGCCCAGAGACTAGACTTGATTCGTTGCCTCCAGTAATCAGGTAAGTTTAAAATTGTCAAGCGAAGTATTTATTAATGTCCTTTGTGTTAAACGATCTAGACCATTAAAGGCTTTTTTCCAATATTTCCCTTTTCTCCAAATCCAGATTATAGATATTTTAACGTTTGCTGTATTATTTCATAATTTAGGCCTCTTGTATGAATTCGTGGTTTAAATATGCAGCCATGGCGACAATGCCTTGAGCACATGTCTGGGCCCAACAACGAAGCTGTCAACCTGGGATTCATTGGAATATTTGGTCTCCACTGAATTTACCACTTATTGAAAGTATAACTCTGTTAAAGGAACTAAATTTGTTGGAGTCATCGATCAACCCTTCTGCCCTATGCATAGGCCAACATTACATTTTTATGTTTAACAGTACATAAAACTAATCTAACCTTTGGACTTCAGTTTTTGTAGAAGTATTTGAAACGAACTATTACTTTTTGAGAAAAAAGCCTGCTATGACCTTCACAAAGAGCATACTCTGTCAGATTATTTGAGGTTTGTTACAAAACACTAACGTTGCTTGTTCGATTCCCAGTCGAGGCACATGCCAGGTTGTGGGTCTGGTCCCAGTCAGGGCATGTGTGAGAGGCATCCAGTCGGTGTTGCTCACCTGTATGTTTCTCTACTTCTTTCTCCCTCCCTTCCACTCTCCCTGAAATCAATAAGCATGTCTTCACGCGAGGATTAAAAAAAAGAAAAAAACACTAACTTTGCTTCCACAAATACCATATCTATAAAAGATATGTCTTCTTTTAATAAACAGTATTTAGCCAACCACAAGTTAGCTGTTACTGAGCTGTCCTAATTTTTTTTTAAATTAAGGGATAATTTGCATACGGTGAAATTCTCAACTCTTAAGGGTACAGTTTCATCATTGCTAACAAATGGGTACACTTGCATAGCCCACTCACTGGTCATACTTAGCATTTCTGTCATCCCAGAAGAGTCTTGTGCTCCTTCCTAGTCTATTTCTCCATCCCATCCCCTGCCAAAGCAACCATTGATCTAGTTTCTATTACCAGAAATTAATTTTGCCTATTCTAGAACTTTATATAAATTGAATCATATAGAATATATTTTTTGTGTCTGACTTAAAGTTTTTGAGATTCATCCATGGTGCGTATACCAATGATTCACTTCTTTTTACTTTTGAGTAATATTCCATTACATTGTATACTTACAGGGTGTATCCTGCAATTTACATCCATTCTCCTACAAATGGTCATCAGGCAGTTTGCAGTTCTTTTAGCTATTAGGACTAACGTTGCTTTCAGCATCTCTGTATGCAGCTTTTAGTGCATATATGGTCTCATTTCTCTGAGGAATAGAATTACTAAATCAGGATGTATGTGTATTTAACATTTTAAGAAAGTACCAGTTTCCAAAATGGTTCTACCATTTTATATTCCCATCAACAGCTTAATGGTGTTCAACTTGCTCTACCTACGCTCCAGCATTTATTGTTGGCAGTCTTTAATTTTAGCCATGCTGGTTGGCACCACAATGAGCTTTCCTGACGACTAGCGATGGTGAGCACTTTTTTATGTGCATTCTATTTCCTACCTAAGAAATCTTCGCCTACAATGGGATTGGGAAGAGGTTCTGTGATTTGTTCTAGAAGCTTTTACAGATGTTAGCTAAGTGAATTTTGAATAGTCTGTACGATAGCTCTTGTCAACATCCATATGTATTGTTAGTAGCCAGTGTGCTGTTCACTTCCTTTTACGCTAAAAGGAAGTGTTCGGGGTCTTTGGAGCTGAAGAAGGGGCAGGCAGCAGTTTGCATTCCTAGCAGATTTTGAAAGCTATAGAAACTGTCCTCTTCCCATGGTTTTGCTTGGCACCTGTTTTGCTGTCTTCTTGTTAATGGATTTGCTGTAGAGTTTCATGTTTTTTGTTGTTGTAGCTTTTTGATCAGCTGCCTCAAATCCTTTTTGGAACTGTACCAATAAAAATTATAAATTCAAAACATTAACCAGCCATTAATTTTAAAAACAGTATTTTTAGAGTAAGCTGACAGCATGGTTTTGTTGTTTTCATATAAATTCTGTATTTTATTATAAAAAATCACACTATATCAAGTTTAGGATATACAGAAATTTTTTAAATATCATCTACACACCTAATACCTTTCCATTATTTTCATAATTTTATATGATTTTTATTAAACTATATTTAAGTTTTTATACTTCTTATTTTACTTTACATTTTTTTAGTAGTATTTCATGGAAAATAGTATTTTTTCATGACTGAATAGTGGTCTATCAAGATGACTTAGGTATTATTTTGTACCTCTTTTTTTTTTTAAAGATTTTATTTATTTATTTTTAGAAAGGGAAGGGAGGGAGAAAGAGTGAGAAACATCAATGTGTGGTTCCTGGGGCCTGTGGCCTGCAACCCAGGCATGTGCCCTGACTGGGAATTGAACCTGCGATGCTTTGGTTCACAGCCCGCGCTCAATCCACTGAGCTACGCCAGCCAGGGCTATTTTGTACCTCTTTTACTATCATTAACTTTTATGTTACAGTTATAAACTCTTTCTAATACTGAATATTTTATATTTTATCTTTAGAATTTAGTTACCTTAAATTCTATTCTCTCCTCTCTCCCTCTCCCCTTTTTCTATACCCACTTGATGGAGGGTAAACTGTTCACCTTACTTCTGTTCTCTGAGGTTTTGTGGTTTAATTAAAGGACAACTTAAATGCTCCTAACATGCTTAAACTAAAGTAGCAAAGATTTAGAGAAGAGGGGAACAACACAAGATTGGCCATAAAGTTTTATGATTTATTTTCTATAATCCTAATGAAATTCTTCCATTAATTATTTTTAAGTAAAAATTTTGACTCCTATAGCTCCTTTGTTCTCATGCTTTTATGAAGTTGGCCTCCTTTTCTAGTAACATGTTCTTCACAAATGCTTTTGTTTGGAATTTTCTTTTAAAAACCTTCTAAAATAGCCTTTATCTATTTTGTTTAATTTTTATTATATTTTTTCATTACTATTTAATCCCCTTATATCCCCTTCCCCCCCGCCCCCCGTAATCACCACACTACTGTCCATGTCAATGAGTCCTTTTACCTTTTTGCTCAGTCCCTCCACCCCACATCCTCCCCTCTACCCCAGCTGTCATTCTGTTCTCCCCCTATAAGCCTGTCTCTATTTTGCTTGTTTGTTCAGTTTGTTCATTAGATTCCACACAAGTAAAGTCATATGGTATTTGTCTTTCTCTGACTGGCTTATTTCACTTAGCACAACATTCTCCAGGTCCATCCATACTGTCACAAAGGGTAAATTTTTCTTTTTTACAGCCAAGTAGTATTCCACTGTGTAAATGTTCCGTAGTTGTTTTGTCCACTCATCTGCTGATGGACACTTGGGCTGCTCATATCTCGGCAGTTGTAAATAATGCTGCAGTGACCACAGGGTGCTTATGTTCTTTCAAATCAGTGTTTGGGCTCCTTTGGATATGTTCCCTGAAGTGGGATTGCTGGGTCAAAAGGCAGATCCATTTTTAATTTTTTGAACTATCTCCACACTGCTCTCCACAGTGGCTACACCAGACTGCGTGCCCACCAACAGTGCAAAGAGTTCTTCTTTCTCCACGTCCTCACCAGTGCCTTTATCATAGAGATGAGGTTCTTGAACAGATTTTTCAGTGATTTCCTTATGACGTAACTATGAGGAAATCTGCATAATGTAGCAGATTTTTTCTAGAGTTTCCTCTAAGTGGGGAAATAATAAATGCCCAAAACAATCATGGGACAAATTCAAAGGAGGACAGTTAAGAAGAATAAGTTTTGTTTTTTAGTTTTTCTTACCTTATATTTGTACATATGAAATACAGCATACATGCCAAAAAGAGATTATATACAGGGGGGACAAAAGTAGGTTTACAGTTGTCTGTATGGAAAATACTACAATGATTAATAAATAATAGTACAAGAATGAACTGTTTGCATCCTCACAACTTTAGGTCTAGTTCGGCTCCCCTGTGGACCTGGAGGCTCTCCGGGCGCCTCGCCCAGTCGCTGAGAAGAGGCAGTGGTGCGGTCGCAGAGACCTACCAGCACATCCAGGACTGGCGACTGGGGCCTTGCTTTTGTTTAATCTAAACGTTGTTAAATAAATTACTAGTTGAGGGAAAAATGGTTCACTTTAATGTAGTCAGAACTAAAGAAATTTAGATCTTTTTGATAATTATTTACCTAAAACAATTAGAAATAAACTTTGTTTTTCAGCATATAAATATAATTTTTATACCTTCCTCAGCCATAATCTGATATACCTGAGAATCTAAAAATTTTAGGATTCAAGGCAAACTAGTTAAAAAATAGTTATTGCTTGGATTTTTTTTAAGTGTAGTGTACATGGACAAATACTAAAAAATATCTTCAAGTGTAGGGTTATTACAAATAATACTCCAGCTAATAGATAAAAATACACCTGATTTTATAGGTATAAAAATATTATCTTCTTTCATCTAATTTATTTAAAGGAGTAGAAAACAAGTAAGAAGCTTACAATATACCAAAGACTAAGGTCAATACGTATTGGCATTTTTAATATCTAATGTTGACCTAACTAAAATAAAGATACTTTCTAACTCACCACTTTTTAAACTTTGAAGTAAAAGTTAGAAGTCAAGTTCGTATGTAATTTATAATAAAACTGTACAGTTGCTACTGAAGAGACAAATGCAGAATATACTAATTTTTGTGGGGTTTTTTTTCATTTTTAAGTGCCTTCTACTTTCAGTAGTTGCTATATAACATTTTTTTACAATAGAGTCGCAACATTCCCTCTGTTGCAACCCGAAAGAAAGGGTGATTATGAGTTATGACATAGCTTTGGTGACTGGAGGGAGGGTTTGGAAGGGACAGGCTGGAGAACTTATGTTTCTGGAGACTAAAGTGGATTTGTTTCTTTTGCTTCCAGATTTTGTACTTCAGCTGCTGATATGAAAATTAGATTGTTTACCTCAGATCTTAAAGATAAAACTGAATATAAGGTATGCCTGACAAGTATAATTTTTAAATTTATAGCTTATCTTAAAATACTATTTCTTGCGTTTAAAAATTGGATGTATCCTAATTTAAGATGACTTTATGCTCATCTTTAAAGTATGCTATTTAGGGTGTCATTAACTCTATTTTAGACTATAGTATCTAAGTTCGTAGTAAGGACTGGAGATTATAAATCTGATATCACTCATTAAATTAAAACACTAGGTTGGCACAGCAAATGAGGGAGAATTAGGAAGTCACAGCTGGCACAGTGGGAGTGTGATAGATAGGAACAGACGTAGAGGACAAGGCAGTCCTCAAGGAAGCACATGATCAGCACAACACAGTGCAAGGCAGGAAGACAGATCAGTTAAGAGCACAGACACAGGAGTCAAAACACCCGGGTTCGAACCCAACTCTGCCAGTTTAATAATAGTATGACTTTAGTCACCTTTCCGATCTCTTTGTGCTCATTTCCTTATCTGAAAAATGGGTAAAATCATAGCACCTGCCTCAAAGAACTATGGGCATTAACTGATCTGATTTGTATGAGACACTTAGAACAGTGCTTTGTGCACAAAAAGCCCTATGTGTGTGTTTTCTATTGGTTTAAGAGGTGGTTCTGGACAATAACTTCAAAAGAGAAAGACAAATATAGTTGACCTTTGAACAATACAGGTTTGAATTGCATGGGTCCACTTATCCATAAATATTTTTCAATAAATACCTGTACTATTTTTGAGCCACAGTTGGGAGTGCACTGATGTGGAGGGCCAACTGTATGCATTTTGTTATCCGCAGGGGACCCTGGAACCAATTCCCAGCAGATACTGAGGGTAGTTAAGTTTGCGGGGAGTCAAAAGTTATACACAGATTTTTGACTGCACAGGGGTCAGCACCCCTAACCTCCACATTGTTCAAGGGTCAGCTGTACTGTATGTGGAATTTTGAAAAGCTACAACTCATAGAAACAGAATAGAGTTGTGGTTATCAGGGGCCAGTGGACAGGAGAAACAGGGAGATTGGTCAAAGGACACACACTTCCACTCATAAAGTGAATAAGCTCTGGGGACTGGTGTGCAGCGTGGTGAGTGGAGTCAGCAGCGCTGCGTTGTGTGCTTGCAAGTTGCTAAGAGCACAGAGCTTACACATTCTCACCGCAAAGCAAAGGTGATGATTAAGTGAGGTGATGGAGGAATTAACTAACCATGCACTGGCAACCATTTTGTAATATATGTGTATCAAATCATCTGTAGTTATGTGTCAATTAAAGCTGGAAAAAAGTAAGTAAATAGCTCTCAGTTTGGGTTGAAATTACATTGTGTTTTTTGTAAGAACAGTATCGCCTATTGACTTTCTAGTAAATCAAAAGCATGAATAATGTTGTAAAACAAAGGTAAACTATAAACCTTTTCAATCATTTAGAAAAGAGTAAAAAAAAACATGCTCTAAGTTATATACAATGAACTATACACAGTTGTAAAGTGTACTGTATATATTAGTTAATGTAAGGCTGTACCAGTGATAGCCAAGTACAAATGACATAAAATTTTGACCCATCAAAAACTAATGGGCTAGTGCTGATAGACATTAAATATTTAATATTAATTTAGTTTGCCTTATTGACCGTGGTACAAGCTTTGAAGAATGATTTGGAGGATCTGAGTTTGTTAAAGTTACACAGGAATGTTTAAATCAAATTTTTTTTCTCATGATATATTTCTAAATAGTAGCAGTTCCAAATAGAAGCACTATTAATCTTAAAACTGAGATCAAATTTGAGTCTTCGGAATGAACAGAGGAAGCAAGAACAATATTCATTAGATATTTAAATATCTGATATTTGACAGGCTTCTTGAGAATTTCAATTATGAAGCCTTAAACTAACTGAACCTTGCCTGCTCACACAGTCCGCCCTCTTGCACCTTCCCCTTTGTTCTTTCTGTGGCCAGAAGTGGATTGCAGGTTGTGGCTGTGGGCTTACAACACTAGCTATCTCCAGTACTGGCAGTCACACTGAACAAGTGAATGAAGACCTTAGAAGGTGAAGTTCATGCTATGTGTTTATTAGGCAGCAGCAAGTATGCAGAGCAGTAGGTATGAGGTAAATAGTTGAGGGGGACTCCATCTCAGTGCCCCTAGAAAATTCTAGCTTTAATTTCTATTTAAGCTTTATGTAATAAGTGAAAAAGGAGGTGATATGAGGACAGGTACATTAAAAAAAAAGTGCGTGTGTTTTTGTAAGAAATGCATACTAGAAAAGAAAGATCAAGCTAATAGCAGAGTGTTGAATAATCAGCTTCTTTCCAAGATAAACCTTCCAGAAAAGTGGGTGTATAAATCATGCTTTAAAAATAGCAGATTGCTTAAGAAATATTTATGGAAAAGAAAAGCATGCAGTGAAAGCTTTTAAGGCAGTGAAGTAAAAATATTAGCTATGAATATCGTAGATTTTTTTCCTGTGTTCTTATTAATTTTTCCCCTTATGTCAGGTTTTAGAGGGCCATACAGATTTCATTAATGGTTTGGTGTTTGATCCCAAAGAAGGCCAAGGAATTGCAAGTGTGAGTGATGATCATACCTGCAGGTATGTTGCTTATGATATAAGCACATTTTTTAATTCTCATTTTCTTTTACTAAGAATTACATTTTAAAAATTAGAGAAAATGTAGCTTCTATAAATATTCCACACACTGATACTTCATACAAATTATATGACACAAATATGAGCCTCGAAATGAGTGAATTAAGTTCTCTTCCCAGTTTTGGAAATTTCCTTCGCTGACTCATGGGTACCTCTCTGCCTCTTATTTTATACTTGCACATTTATGAAATTTAAATATCTATTGGGTCAAATTCTTCAATATTGGGCAAGACCAGTAGGACAGTAAAAGGCAGTTGCCATATTATGAAGTTATTTCACAGATCCTGTCTGGTATGTTAGTGTTTAATAAGGAATTACAAATCTCATTTGCTAAAGCAAAATTAGTGTTTTGACAGACTTGAAAGTCTCTATATAAGGTTTTCTGTATATAGAATACACTTTAGTGTCACATTCCTCCACCCCACCCCAGTTTGCAACGGGTGAGGCAGCCGTGACGCTTTACCGGCGCCTAGAGCCGGAGAAGAGCACACGTGAAGACAGGAGGAAGAGCCAGAGTGGGGGTGGGGATGCGCTGTAGGGCCGGAGCGAGGTGAGCGAGTCAGTCCTCACAGGAGCGCCAGTTGCTTCGTTTGTTTTAACAGCGCCGTGAGAAAAAGGGAAAAAGGAACGCTGCTATGCTATTTTGCATAGCTTTGATAAGGCCATACAAAATCATTAGTATTTATAAATTCTTGTACACATATAAAACTATTAAGTATGTGTCTTTTCACATTGGAAGTAAAGCCACTAGCTACTTTTTAAATTTTAATCTTTGTAATAGCTCGTCTTTTTAAAGTTATACAGTCATAGGCCATTATTCTTTATGTGCTGTCTGTTAAAATTTTCATGTTAGGGACATGAAAGATTTACATGACATTAAGATTCTAGGGCCCCAAGTATTACAAAACCAAGTTTATATATAGATCTGAAGAGTAAATGGGATGATTTTTATAAAAGTTAGGTTAGATCACTGGAAATAAATAATGTCATTTTAGTTCTCTAAAACATGGACTTCCCTAATCACACGCATTTGGAATAATGAAACCTGAGAAGGGGGAAATGATGTCTCTGCGAGCCGAGGAACGGCCTCCAAACAGTGAATGAGCGCCAGAGAGACCTGGAATTACATTAGTGGTCTGTGATTATTTGTATTTTCTTGTAGTAGACTTTGGGATTTTTGTAGACCAGTAAAATTGTCCTAAAAATCTGGGGGACTGACGGAGGGTTTTCAACTTTTTATTTTGTTAAGTAATCAGAATTTTAAAAAGTCTACTGCCTTTAATTATTACCATAATTTTGTAAAAGAAAGAACATTATTACTTTTAAAAGGACAAAAGGCTTAACTTCAAAACGAAATTAAGCTTAATAAATTTAACTTTTTGGAAAACTCACTATGTTGCCCCTAATTGTCTTATTTTGCTGGAATGTGGTTGATAATGTTATTGTTCAGCAAATAATTGCTTTCCCTCCTCCCCGCTGCTACCATGGAAGAAGGAGATTTCCCCACTCTGTTGGGCTTACTCATGTGACTTGTTTAGGCCAATATAATATTAGCAGGCCTGACACACATAGATACTTTAAATGTTTTACTTGGTTTATCTTGAACTACTGTCCTCTGTCTTTGCTATAAGTTGAGCATGTCCTAAATGGCTACTGGCCCCAGAATGAGGAACATGTGAAGCAGATATGGTCCCTGGTATTATGAAATAAAGCTTCCCACAGATCCATGAGCAAAAAATTTATGCTTATTTTTATAAGCCATTAAGGTTTGGGGGTTTATAACACATCATTGTAGCAATAGCGAGGGAGCTAAATTTAGAATTCATCAGCTTAGTTTGCCAGTGAGAAGCAAAGGACAGTTCTGATTGGCTATTAAAATGAAACTTCTTCGGCCAAAAGGTAAGCAATATAGATAAGATTTTTAAAAGAAACAGAAGATATAAGTAAGTCAGGAAGTCTAAGGAAAGGAAGAAAAGTAAATATACACTCTCACAGTAACAAAGGAAAGAAGGAATTCTGAGGAACAGACTACCATAGAAAAATGTTTCAGTACAGCCATCCTCATTAACTCAAAGTGTAGAATTGCCAAGTTACAGGTAAAGACAGCAGCTAAATGACACCTATGCAATTTGGGCAGAGGAAATAGCCACTTGTATCCCAGGAATCTTTCCTATCACTGTACTGAGGTAATGACCCCTATAGTCTCAGTCTGCATGTTGTTCATAGTGAAATCCTTGTCCAAGCGTAGTCAAAGCCCGTGTCATCTTGGAAGTAGTTTACGTGCAAGTGATACCATGCATTAAAGAAGACATGCTTAACAGAATAAGTAGACGGAAGGTCAGTAGGGAAGTAGAAGATTTGAACAACAGTATAAGCCCTCTAGACCTAGCAGACGTATAGAAAACATTCATTCCAGAATAAACCATCTGTTAGGCCTCAGGATAAATCTAAAATACATTTTAAAAGATTGAAGTTACAGAAAACATCTTCTTTGGCCACAGTGCAATGAACTAGAAATCAGTAACTGAAGAAAACAGGAAAATATATGAAAATTAAACATCACACTCTTAAGTAGGCAGTGGTCAAAGAAGAAACCAGAAGGGAAATTATAAAATACTTTGAGATGATTGAAAATGAAAACACAATATGCAAAATACCAGATGCTACGAATCAGTGCTCAAATCAATAATGTAGGAGTTTACACCTTAAAGAGCTAGGAAAAGAACAAAGGAAACCCAAACCTAGCAGAAAAAAAGGAAAAAATAATAATGAGAAGAGAGATAACAAAAATAGGGAATAGAAAACAAAGAGAATCAATGGTATTAAAAATTGGTTCTTTGAAAAGATATAACAAAATTGACAAACCTTTAGCTACACAGTGAGATAACACTCCAATTAGTAAAATCAGAAAATGTGAGGACATTGCTACCAACCTTATGGAAATAAAAAGGCTAATAAGAGAATTCTGTGAGCAGTTATATGCCAACAAATTAGATAACCTAGATGAAATGGGCAAATTCCCAGAAACAAAACTGCCACAACTCAAGAAAAAAATAGAAAATGTGAATAGACCTATAACAAATAAAGAATTCTTGGTAACCAAGAAGACCCAGGACAAGATACTTCACTGGTGAAGTCTATCAAACATTTAAAGAAGAATCATCATCTATCTCTTAAAAGCTTCCAGAAAAGGATAGAGGAGGGAATACTTTCTAACTGATTCTGTAAGGCTAGCATTACCTTGATACTAAGGACAGACAGAGACATCACAAGAAAAGAATATCACAGACCAATATCCCCTAAAATTATAGATGCAAAAATCTTCAACAACATCTAGCTAGAAAACTCTTAGAAGAAAGATAAGGGAAAATCTTCCTGACCTTGAATTTAGCAATGGTTTCTTAGATGTAAACCAAAAGCATATATAACAAAAACAACAACGAAAAAAGATAAATTGAACTTCATCAAAATTTAAAACTTTTGGGCATATCTCTATTAAAGGTCTCATATCCAAAATATATAAAGAACTCTTATAATTCTACAGCAAAACAACCCAGTTTGAAAAAATGGGCAAAGGACTTGAATCGACAGTTCTACAAAGGAGATTTAAAAACGAAAAAGCACATGAAAAGATGGTGACTGTCGTTAGGGAAATGCAAAACAATAGCACAATGAAATACCACTTCCTACTCACAAGGATAGTTAAATAAATATATAAATAAATGTTTTTTCACAAAGCACAAAATAACAGGTGTTGGCAATGTGAAGAAACTGGAACCCTCGCACTTGGCTGGTGGGATTATAAAATGATGAAGCATCTGTGGTAAACAATTGGGCAATTCCTCAAAAAGTTAAGCATGTGACCCAGCAACTCCACTGTTAGGTTACAGGTATATACCCAAAAGAATTGAAAACAGGTATTCAAACAAAAACTTGTGAAGGAATGTTCCAAGCAGTACTACTCACAACAGCCAAAAGGTAGAAGCAACCCAAATGCCCATCAATGAATACATGGGTAAACAAAATGTGGTATGTCATTGAAATATTATTCAGCTAGGAAAAGGATTGAGAATACAGATACATATTACAACACAGATAAAATTTGAAAACATGTTAAGTGAAAGAAGCTAGACATGAAATTTTCTGGGATTCCATTTATATTAATAGGAAACCTGCAGAATAAGCAGATCCATAGAAACAAAACGGATAGTGGTGCCAGGAGCAGTGGGCAGGAGAGAACAGGAAGGACTGCTGACTAGGTACAGTGTTTCCTTGGGGGATAATAAAGATGTTCTGGAACTACATAGTGGTGATGGTTGTATAGCACTGGGAATGGACTAAGTGCCCCTGAATTATACAGTTTAAAATGGTGTAAGTAGTGAGTAAAATAAATGAGTAAAGTAAGTGAATAAAATATCTTAAATAGTAAGCTACATTATGTAAAATATTATAGCCTTTGCAAAGGAACATTACATGATCACATATGTGTAAAACATGAGCAGCCCTGCCATGTAGATTCTTAATATTTTGTACTATAAAGAGCAGAAGGAATGAATATTTCTCTCTCTGAATCAGTACCAATTTTTTAAAAATAATTTCTTTAAGTACAGTATTTTGATCTATACATATTTTCTGATATCTGACTTTGGCATTTCCAAGAGAGACACAGTATTATAATCAGCTGGGAGATTTATGGCCTTAGAGACAGCATTTCAAGACAATCTGTCCCCTGAACAGGTTCATAAAGTTTATGTGTTTTATTGAAAATTGCCAAATTCTGAATCAAACAGAATGAAAATCGGTCCCATGTGCACTAGTGTGTCACTCTGTGCACTAAAAAGTTGTCGTTTGTTTGCCTTTTGCTGTAGACAACAAGCGAACGTACAGATGAGTCCGTTCGGTCAGAACAGTGAGTCCAGCCGCTGGGCTAGGCCTTCGGTGAACACTAATTTATTGGATAGTGGTTTCAGGACCATTTCAGGCTTTTCTAAGACTGTCAAAGGTATTTATTGTCTATGTATAAATTGCACATATTACTAAGCAAATATTACTAAATATTTTATTGAGTGTTTTACGATATCCTCACCACTCTAAGTGCCTTTGTCTATGTAAATTTACTTTTTACACCTCTGAGGTAGGTGCTATTTTTACCCTTATTTTACAGAGGAGGATACAAGGTATAGAGAGGCTAAGTAACTTACGGAAAATGATGTAGCTGCCAAGTAGAGGAACAAGGCTATCAGGCCGTCTGGCTCACCTGCACTCTTAAATCACTCACTGCTCTGCCCAAGTGACAGTTTTCAGCTTTATCTTGAGAAGATGACATTTTTATGTAAGAATACTTTAGATCTTTCTTACTTTTCTACATTCTGTAATATAGCTATTAAAACTATGAACCAGGGTGCTACTTATCATATGAAACATAATTATAGAAGATGATAGATTAAATTTTGTGTAAGATTTCATCTAGTTTTAGTATTCCATAATCTGTGCAAGTTCTTAATTGAGTTCTTATTTAGGTCAGTGGTTCTTTATCAGTCCCAATACCTCCATTTTTAACAAAGAATTTATAATTCCCACTATATAATCTTAAATGAAACTCAGAGAAAATGTAACCTATCAAAATATAAAAATTATAGTACCTTAATTGAATTAAACATTTCTATAAAATGAAAACAGAATAGTTCATTTATGTGTGTGTGTATGTCTTGTGCAGAAACACACTCAAATATCTCTGCATAAGAAGACATAGTGAGGTAGTCTTTGTCCTGTTTTATAATGGATAAATTTGAATGTCAGTAAAATAAGACCACAAAGCAATGTAAGGCTCGAAAAGCTTGCCAAATCACACAATTCCAGGGCTATAGTCTACATAGAAGACGATGTAAATAGTGCCATCTGGAGTTCTGCATTGTCATAGCCGTGAGTAAAACTAGGATAAAAACTCTTTTCTGTAGTAACAGAAAAAGATTAAATACAGTAAGTGAAAGAGGGAAATAATGTTAATCAAAATAGAGATAACATGACAAAACAAATTTTAGGATGTCAAGTTGAGACAGTAGGGAATGATAACACTGTTACAAATCAGCCAGTTTTTATATGACACTGTCAAAAAGATTCACTGTTACACCATAGGATGGAGTACTAACAAGGACTGCAAAAAAAAAAAAAAAAAAAAAAAAAAATCTCCTATCTTGAAATGTGGCCACCTTTTAAGGTATTTCTAAATTTTACTGGAGTAGTCAAAAGTCGTGTAGAAAGTCTACCATCCCTGTTTCTCATCCAATTATTCCCTGTAGTACCCCAATTATTAGAACAATCAAAAATGCCTCCCAGGCGTGAGAACCACCACCTGTTGAGAACCATTGATTTAGATAATAAGGTGGCCAGACACTCTCCTAAGTGCTTTATATGAATTAATTTAATCCTCCGAAACCTCATTTGGTGGATTCTCTTATTATTCCCTTTTTACATGTGAGGATCCCAGGCAATCTGGCTCTGAAGCACTACACTGTACTGTTTCTGCTTGAAGATTCCTTAAGAAGTTTTAATCTATGTCTATTATTGAAAAAGCAAATATTCATATCACCTGTGTGTTCTCATCAAAATCAAGCATCATATAGGGCTTAGTAAGATTGATAGAACTGTAGAGTCATGCCGGCAGAAGTGTTATCTTCTGCTTGGGAAGAATCTGTAATCCTTGAAAGCCACCTTTGCTAAAACACTCTAGTCCCAGTCCTTAAAATGAAGCCATCATGTTCCTTCTTCACACTTCATTAACTCAGTTTTCAGATGAGAAAGAAGAGTAAAGGGAAACAGACATTTCCTGAAGATGAGAAAAATTATTCTAGAGTATGCTGCTGTAGCCTTTTCACTGAGAAGGCGCTTCGCACTCAGCCGTGCGTTACTGCCTGCAAGTCACCACAGCACCTAGAAGAGGGCTCCTGTGGTAGGTGCTCAGTGAGTGGGTGAGGGAATGACTACAGCTCTGTGTCTCTCACCACGTCGTGAGGAAAAACATGCTGTTACCAAACAAAGTATCTGACCGGAGATGTGTTTTAAGAAAGAAATTCCAGTAAGTCACAGGATGGGATTGCTAGCCTTTCAGCCTTGTGTTCTACGCCATTTCTTTTATGGTCACCTACCATGTGCATCACATGCAAATACACATACATACATATACACATATCTACCTAAATACCTGTTTGTGTGTGTTCATTTGCACAGGAAAATGTAAATACTACATTTACATAAAAGTGTTTACGATTTGACCCAGAATCATCAAAAGAAAGAGTTGTTATAGTATTTGAAAAGCAAGTAAGTGCATTTTCATTTAGAAAGATTTATTAGTCCCTACTACAAAGAAGGTAAAAATGGTATTTAAGTATTTAATGGGTTAAGCTTATTATTTTAAAAACTCACTAATACAGAACATCTCATTCCCAGTCAGTGCCAAATAACAGATGTTCTTGTATATTGAAAACAGTACCGTTCCGTAAGAGCAAGTCAGATCAACAAGTACTTATTAAACAAGTCTGGTATAGCCAACATCTCGTCCTTCGGGGGATACAAAAGAAATAGAAGACCCAGTACTCACTGTAACTACAAAGGATGTCAGAAGTGAATTCCTTTCCTCCTCCTCCCCACCAATAATCTTTTAAAATATTACATAAATTTATGGTGAAAGAAAATTGGCTTCTAGAAACTAAGGAATTCTTAGTTCAAGACAAAAATAATAGAGGCAAGTAATGTGCCATTCACTCTGACTATAAAACACGGGATATTAGTAGTTGTCATGTTCTAGCTGTCAGCGTTCTTAAAAGAATGGGAGAAGGAGTGGGCTATAAAACATAAAGAGTGAGATTATTTTTTAGGAATATAACCAGATCACTAGATAAGGGAATACTAAATTACCTAAATATTCACTAAGCCAATAGTATTCTTTCTGAAACATTTTGTAACAGGAAAAATAATGTTTATCAAATATCTTTTGTGAACCCCTGCTGGCTGAGTTCTTTCTCCATTACCTGTGTTTATGTAAATTGCAGAGTCTTCAAGATTCATAGTTAAGATGTAGTGTTCCTTCCCCACGCTCACCCCAGTTGGGATCACAAAATATGTGACCTACTTACAGATAGTCCTTGTGGGAAACAGAAGAAAGGGGACAGAGGGCCTCCTAAGGACGGGAGGTGAGTCCCCACTCAGATACAAATGAACCATGCCTAAATAATTCCAGGAACAAAATGAAATCAGGAGAATTTACATTACTCATTATAACGTTACGGTTAAACAATGCCAGAGATAAAGTTCTCCGCTTGTCTTGGAAAATTCCCTCTAATTTTTGTGAGAGGTAATTAGGTAAAATAGTTTGTGTTGAGTTGGGTAATAGCCTACCTCTAGCAAATGGAATGTAAGGATTCTGTGTCTTTATAAGAGCTATCCAAGATTTATACTAAACCTGTTGATCACATTTGCAGACATTTTCATTTGATGAAATGAAATCATATGTTAAGACAGATTTTACTAGAGTAAAAGTAATAAAATGATAAAAGAATTTTCTAAAATTTCGTGTGACCATGCAGTGGTAACACCGCTCTGGTATTCAACTCTTCGTTCTCTCTGTGTGCCCGTGTAGGTGAAGTAGGAAGTCAGTTCCTCGTGCGGTGTATTCTCGTAGCAGTGAGTGCAGTAATTTAAGCCTGCTTAATGGGGCCCTCATGTGGTTGCAGTAAGTGAATTGTATACATGAGAATAATATCCATAAATATTGTTTATGTTTATTTTAAAAGTCTACTTATGTGACTAATAAGAGGGCTTTCCCTCATTTATAGCATATAATCAGATTTTCAGTTGTAAAGTATATCAAACTTTTTCTTAAAAATAATAAAATGCTGATATTTCCTGGATAGTATTACTGGTATTTGTATTAAGGTTTATGTTAGTTAAAGAAAACATCCTTTTACTCTGAATTCCTTAAAGATGAAATTATTACATATGATCTATTTGGAAACTACCATATGGTATTTTTTGCAGTTGAGAGTTTAATTTTGAAGTTTATTTTTAAATGTGACAAAATTTCCCACAGTTCCTATCCTTCAGAAAATTATCTATTCGACTCATAGATACAGAGGACTGATTGTTACCAGAGGGGAGGGGATTTGGGAGGCTGGGTGAAAAAGATGAAAGGATTAAGAAATACAAATTGGTAGTTACAAAATAGTCACAGGGATGTAAAGTACAGCATAGGGAATGTAGTCAGTAAGAGTGTAATAACTATGTATGGAATTGGGTGGGTACTGGAAATATTGGGGGGGAACACTTTATAAAGTATGTGATTGTCTAACCACTGTTATACACGTGATTATACAAATACAAACAGTGATTATATACTGTTATATATTTGTATTTGTATTAATACAAAATAATTTTGATTATAGACTGTAATTGAAAAATAAAATTTTAAAAAATCTGTTTATCTATGTAAGTTAAGTAAGATGTTAATTCTCCTCTGGAGTGGCCTCAGGTAGTTTGTCTCCTCTGTGATGATAAACTTTTAGTTGGTGATGAATTTGTTTATAATTTCGAGAAAACAAATGAAGCAACAACATGTAATCTGTAAGATTTTTTAAGCTCTCCAAGGCTTCATGAATATGTACAGTGGTAGATTACTTTTTGTATAGTATAGTTGGTTTATTTGTGTTATGTTTGAAACAGGGCACACCCCTCCCCTGCAAAAACATGCATAGCCTTTGACTATCAACTGTATTTTTGACTCATTATTTTAATTATTGAAGGGTAATATAAACTTAAGCAATTATCTCTCTTTTTCACTCTTATAATTCATCTTAATCTTAAATCAGTAAAATTTTTGGTAATCTATTTCTCTTATTATTAATTCTACTAGTACATTAATACTACTTTTTCAGTAGTATGGAGTATTATGAGAAGCAGAAGTAGCCTAATCTTATTTCTGAGTATATTTTAAACACTGACACATATTGAAAACGTTCTTTACACAATCTTATTTTATATTGTTACACCATTTTGCTGCCTCCACTAGTCAGGCTTTTTGCCTGGCTACCAAATTTCTCTGTGATCTGAGCCACAGGCCGACACGGTTTATTCAGTCACCTCTCTAGCCTACCACATCCACTATCAAGATTTGTCCATCTAAAGCCTAGATTTATGCTTCCAGTTATATGGTTCCCCACCTCTGAGCTCCTTTTGCACTAAAAACTTAACAATAAATTGTTCAGTAATTTATTTTTACTTTCTAATTGTTCACTTTCTAAGGAAATACACCATACCTGTTGCTTTTTTAAGCATGTATAGCATGACGAATAGCTTAATGATTAATTATTTGGAAATGGGATGGCAGAATCTTCATTTTACTATCACAAATTTAGTGGAAAATGTTTCCTGACTCTAAATGTCAGAGGTCCCTTTCCTACACCCAGTAATGTTGTAAAGTGCCTTTTTATCCTCATAACTACATCTCAGTATTACTTTTATTCTTCCTTTTGTATTTAATTAGTACAGTGATTCATATGACCCAGTCATGTCTTTTAGATTCTGGTTTGTATTTTCTGCTTTACTAGTCATGGAGGCCAAATGGATACAGGATTTGTTGTTTAACGTCATCCCTTCCTTCTTCGTGTTGTCAAAAACACTTGGTAGCAGAAATCTTCTTATGCAGTGAACTCCCTGACGGACAATGGGCTGCCAATTAAAAGTGGAGAACAAATAAAAGAACAGAGTATTTCCCAGGAAGTTTCCTTTTGAATTCTCAGAGAGAACATCTTTTCTCTACTAGTTTTCAATTTAAAAGACCCTTGAGAATATCTAGGATATCCTTAATATGCCAACACCCAACTTATGGGATTTTTAATTAATTAAATGGGGCAACTACATTTAAATAATATATGGTAGCAATACTTAATGTTCTGCTAAAATGCAGTCAGCCTGAAATAATTGAACAATAAACTACCAAAAGTAAAGTAACTGTCATTTTAACTTTACATCTGGATAGCTCTTCCTCCATACATTTTACAGCTAAATCTAAAAGCTCTATTTAAGACTACAAAGTTGGGAGGGGTTAGAGATGTTTTTATAATTATAGTCAAATTGGGTCAAAACTGTCGTTTTACTTGAAGAATGATGTCCTTTGATTGAGTCAGTATTACTGACTTCTTAATATGTCAGCAGATTAACCTAACCTTAAAAGCTTTTACTTTGAAATTTCCCTTGCAGACATTTAAGTGGGGGTGTGTGTGTGTATCTTTCATATAGCTCTGGATTTTTGGTCAAGGTAATTTAACTTGATAATGTTATATTTTTATTCTTTTATAAATGATCTGTTATCTTTCCATATTTGATTATGTGTATTAAAAAGGCTGTGAACACTTATGACTTTTCTGTTTCTGTGATGTACCACTTTTCTAAAACTTACATTTCTGTGGTCATAATTAATTTTTAGGTAATTTTATTTAATATAAACAGATATATTAACAAATTTGGAAATATTAAATATGAATTTCCAAATCTATGGATTTTTCTGCATTACAGTAGAAACTCTCTTATCTGACATTTCTAAATCTGTAGTTCCTTAGATAAGCAAAAAGTTAGTAAACTCATCAAATCACTTTAAAGGAATGTCTGCCTACTTTACTTTCATATGCAACGTATATATAAAAATTTGTCAACTTGCCGTTTACAGACCTTTGACATGATGCCAAGGCTTTCTTTTTTCTGAAGTTGTGACTTCACTGATTCACTTTGGGGACCTTTTTTGCCCGAACCACACCCATGATACAGTGTGTACCATGAAAAAACTTGCTAAGCAGTCTTACTTCAAATATATCTAGATATTTATGATATTTATTGCTTAACCTTTTGTAACTGTCACTCATGCCTAATTTTAGAATGTCTTTTAAATTTATATACTTCCTTTTAATTAGTTGCCATTAACTTAGTTTCATTAAACAGCTTTTTCAGCCCTGGCCAGGTAGCTCCATTGGTTGAAGCATCATCCCATACACCGAAAGGCTGTGGGTTGGAAATGGGGTCAGGGCACATACCTAGGTTGCGGGCTTGACCCCAGGTTGGGGCACGTACGGGAGGCAACTGGTCAATGTTTCTCTCTCACATCGATGTTTCTGTCTCTCTCCCTTCCTTCCTTCCTCTCTAAAATCAATTAACATATTCGTGGGATTTAAAAAAATTAAACAGCTCTTTCACATTCATATTCTGTCAGCTTTATAATATTATTTAATTACATTGATAAGCATGGGTTTACATCACTTACAAACAGTGGTTTGCCAGCAAAGAACCCACATTCCTTCTTGGTAAACGTACAAAGTGCATGTGGAAGAATATTAGAAAATGGCCACCTTTTTCTCATCAGTTCTACAGAGGGACAAAGGAAGGATGTCAGGAGTTAAATTAAGAGAGCTACTATATAAATTTTCTTCACTACATTTTAAAACTGATGGAAATTTATCCATACAGAGATATATTAAAATAACATAAAATGCAAGAAAAAAGGGATGATTTGAGAAATGTACCTTATAAATAAGACCAACTGAAAAGCTATACCTTTTACCAGTCAGATAAATGATTGTTTTAAGATTGTTTTAGTCAGAAAATGTGTTAAATTTTAAGATTTTTAGTTGGTAATTTAAAAGAAATATGAGAGAAAAAAAAGAAAAATGAGGTACAGTCACTTTGAAACCTATTTGACAATACCTGCTAAAGATGAACGTATTTGAAAACTACTATCCAGCAATTCCACACCTAAGTATATACCCAGCAGGTGGGTGGGTGTCTGTGTGTATGTGAGAGGGGGGGATGTGATTGCATTCACTAAAAGATGTGCAAGAAGGTTCATAGCAGCATCATAGGTAATGACCACAAATTGGAAACAGCTTAAATGTTTATCAGCAGTAGTGTGGATAAATACATTGCAGTTTACTTAATTAATGAGTACTACATACAGCAATGAGAATGAATATAATACAACAACATGGAGCAATGTTGCTAAATCACACAAAATCTGATGTTGAGTGAAAGATACCAGACCAAGAAAATATGTACCATAGGATTCTGTTTTTGTAATCTTCAAAACAGACATAAGTAAGCTGTAGTGTTAGAAGTCAGAACAGTGGGTGCCTTTTGTGAGAGGGCAAGACAGTGTGCCGGGAAGGAAGCACAAGACGACTTTTGGAGTGATGGCAATACTTTTGTTTCTTAAATTGCATACTGTTTTCTTTTAATGTGTTCTCTTTGAGCTTTATGCTTAAGATTTATGTTTTTGTTATATATGTTATACTTTAAAAAGTATTTCAAAAAGAAATGTGACTTTTTCTGATGGAACTAATATTAACTAGATGAGCCATGTAGGAAAGACAGAAAAATGAGTTGAACTCCATGAGAAGATTTGAGAAGAGCTTAATTATGAAATCTATCAAAAAAGGAAATAAGGCTTAACAACTTAAAATGTACCACCTGTAGCTAATTTAGTTACAATAACTCATTTCAGAGCAATTTGTTGTATTTTGCATTCTTCATAGTTGGATTATGCAACCACTGAGAATTATTTAATAAGCATATAATTATAAACCATAAATCATTTTATTCTAGGCTTGTAAAGTAATCTGGATCACCCTCCTGGTTTTAAGTTGAATTTTATTTTTAAAGTATCTGGTTCTATTCAGGATAAAACACTGAAAAAAATTCATTCAATGGACAGGACTATACTTCATTAATTGACCTGTTTTTATACAATATCTTTATCCATATTTTCTACCTCTTTGGTTTCCTTTATTCGAAAGGAAAAAATCATGGAAGTATTCTGGTATGTATTTATTCAATTTATATAATTGCAACCAAAAATCAAATACATATTAGAATAAGATCAAAAGAATGGAGCCTTTAAACCATACCCTCATGGGACTCTCAATCTGCAAGACAAATTCCTACTATTTAAATCAGGGTAAATGCACACTAGCCCAGCACTTTATTACACAAAAGGCAATGGAAAGGAAACAAATATTCAGTTGCCATAATTAATTAACTTTTCATTGTGGGGAGTGAAATAATTGCATAAACCCTTGGTAAATGTGATTTACCTCTTCAGTTAAATTGTAATTCTCTCCCTTATATAGTACATACAGATGAAAAGTATTGATTTGGCAAGAGAAAAGAGTATGCTTCTAAATTATCTAATCAAGTAAATAATCATTTTGAAAACATTTATGTTAGTTTGTATGTTACTGTAATATTTCAAGATTGGACGCTCTATAATTTCTCCAAGAACGGAAACATATTTCGATTAAGGTAGCGTGGTACAGAATAGTCTCATTGTTCAATAATTATGTCTACTTCCATTGAAATAAATTTTTGCCTAGACTTTAAAGATATTCAAGGCTTATCTGGAAAGTATCCAGCCATGTACTATGATCAATAAAGACATTTATTGAAGAAGACACAAGATACAAGAAACATCGTACACAGGATAATGGTGCCTCAGTCCCTTTCAAAGTAGGTGCCTTGTAACCTCACACAGTTCTCCCAATTGCCCCTGTTGTATTTTCCTGAATCTCATTGAAGGTCAGAAGTCACAAGGCACCAAATCTGAAGTATAGGGCACTGAGTCACCTGGGTGATTTGATGTTTTGCAAAAAAATTCTACGTGAGATGTGATACATGAGCAGGTGCATTGTCCTGATGAAGCTGCCAACACCATAGCTGTGGCCTTCTGAATCATCCAAATAGTTTCTGTGGAGAAATGCTCAAGCTGAAATGCAAAATTGGATGCAGATTCATTGTTCTGCTCACTCAGTCATTTTGAATGTGATAGCCACACAGTACACATGTTCAGTAGCGTCTACTGCCCCCACTAACTAGTACAGCGAAGTCATCATTGTTCATGATGCACCTTCTAGTCCCCTGTCCTTGGCTGCCAGGTTACATCGATGTTGCTCAAACTGTTCTCATTGTAGGAACAATGGCTGGACTTTTTCCAGACAGACCTTGTATTCTTTAAGGTTGTTGACATTTTTTTTTATGTTTCCTAATGAGATATGAAGTATAAGACCTAGAAGAAAAAGTCCAAGGAATGAACACAGTTCTTAAGTCCAGAATTCTGGGGCACTTTGCCAACCACCCACCAACTTCTGTCCCCTGCCTTGCTAACTCTATGCCACACTCTGTGCCTGTGAGATATAATAGTGGCTAAGTGTGAAGAATGAGCTAAAAACCTAACCGGTTCAGTGGGAGAAAGCACTTCTCACAATAAAGTGAGATTTCTGAGTCTTGGTCTCCACTCAGGATGGGAAAGAAATTGAAATAGAAAGCCATGTCAGTGATGAGCTTGGTCCTTGTTACTATGGATTTGTAAGTATTGGGAGAGAGTGGGATGACCAGGTGTTTTTTTCCTTCAACTCACCTCTAATGTGGTAGCTCTCAGTCAAAGCTGCCTTTGCAAAAGAGAATTGGGGAAGTAAACCAGCTCAAAAACCATATAGGAATTAGTCCCTGACATGAAAACCCAAAGGCAAAAGGAATAAGCAACTATGGGAAATTACCTGTCTCTCTAAATTCACATCATCTCACACTAGTTTCTTTATATGTTATTTTGAAAATGGGAGCCCCAGTTGTGTGTGTGTGTGTGTGCGCATGCACTTGTGCACTTGTGTGCATAAGTAAAGCACTCTTGGTAGATATTGTTGTTCATTGAAACGGCTACTGATGTAGGAATGCAAGCTGACTTAAGATTCTGCCCACAAAATAAGGAGTACATGAATACTTTAATATGGTTACATGTGTTGCTGTATTAAATTAATTAAAGAGAGCCCAGGCTGGGTGGGTCAGTTGGTTGGACCATCGTCCCATGCACCAAAATGTTTTGTGTTTAATCCCCAGGCAGGGCATATACCTAGGCTGTGGGTCCTATTCCTGGTTGGGGCGTGTAAGGGAGACAACCAATCAAAATTTCTCTCACATCAATGTTTCTCTCTCCCTTTCTTTCTAAAAGTCAATAAAAATGTCCTGGGATGAGGATTAATTAAGAAAATAAAAAGTAATTTAAAAAATTAATTAAAGAAAGAATGTATGTGACTCTTTTTATGTGATTCAGTGTGGTGAAAGTTAAATTCTTCATACTACTTTCACAATTTCTAAAGTAATTATATTATAATTTTTAATGATATACTTTAAATATAAATATCTACTTTATAATCTTTAGTTATAGCTTTGAATAAATTCATGGAAATTTTATTGTTTTAATAGTGATATTATCAAAAATATTTAAATTTTCTTTTCTTTTCTTAGGATTTGGAACTTGGAAGGAATGCAGACATCTCATTTTGTTCTTAATTCCCCTGGGATGAGTGTGTGCTGGCATCCAGAGGAAACTTTTAAGGTTGTTATTTATAACTTAGCTTTCTTTTATCAAACTGAAAAGACATACACATGTGTAATACATACACATGTAGAGGAGAAAAGTCAATGGCTTTTTCCACCTCAGGGATTCTGATTGTCCCAAATGCGTTTACTCCAGAAAACCATACCTTAAAAGTTCTATATATTTTTTATTTAACAACCATCATCTGTAAATGGCATTTATTCAGAGTATACTTCTCTTGCTTTTTGGTAAATTACAGTCTAAAAACTGATGCCCAGACTATCTAGTAGCAGTATTTCTTTAAAAAAAAAAGTTAAATCCTTGCTTGTGAGCTATCGTTTATAAACAGAAAGCATCAATGGCCTAAGGGCAAATTTGACCCAACTGCAGTGATGTTCATTTCCTGTTCAAAGTAGAGCTTTCTAAATTCTAAAAATATCACTTGGCTTTAACTTTTGTTTCATTGAGAATATGGGAGCCATTCGATAAGAGTTCTCTCATTTACCAGTATCTTCTCTTGGGCATCACTCTATTTTATCTTTTCCTAGAATCGTTCGTCTTCTTAAAGTTCTAAATGTTCTGCATTCACAGTTCTCTAATGTATTCATATTTCTCCGTTGACTCTTTGCTCATACTTGCACACAATGATAAGCTTGGTTCATCATGACAAATAGATAATACTTACCTATATTTGGCCCATTGTAGCATTTCATGTATGTTAGAAGCTCATTTAATCCTCATGGCAACCTTAGGAGACAGGCACTATGATGAAAGCCTCATATTACAGATAAGGAAACCAAAGCTTAGAGACATTAAGTAGCTTGGCCAAGGTCACACAGCTACTACCTGGAAGAATTGGCATTTGAACCTGCTTGATAGTTTTTTCTCTTAACCCTTACAGTTTTCCATCTCCCCATTTAACTTGAGTCTGTCTTCTTCACACCTTATATTTCTAAATGTTTGAGCCCTTAACTTTAGTTCCTCTTTCCCCATTTCTTGGTCTAGCTCTATAATCCCAATCAGCCTCCATAATTTTCTCAGAAGTCATTGGTGATGTTTTTAACGAATCTAGTGGATTTTCCTTTCCGAATCTCAAGGCAGCTTTTCACACTGACTTCTGTCTTGAAACATGGCTCATTTATCTTTAAGTTGCATTATTCCAGTTCCCTTGAGCGAGCATCTTTCCATGCATCTTCCCTTTTTCTCCTCTGCCAATTCTTCTTCCGCCCTGTGTTTGTGAATTGTTACAAGGGGTAATTCTCACCTACACTGTACCCTTTACTGTAAGGGAGGCTAAAGAAATGAAAGCCCTAGTCGTTAAGTTACACACCGACCTAGAGGAAGAAAAATATGTAAATATAGCAGCACAGATTTTAAGTGTCGGAATGAAAACAACCTAGTAAGTGGAATGATGATGTAAAGACAGATTACTCAGGCCTGCGCACAGCCTTCACAGAGGAGGTAATACCGAGCGGAGGAGCGCTGGGGTTCCACGAACACCTATTTCAGGCCTGTTGGGTCTTTCATCAGTCGAAGTATACTCCGTGTGCATGAGGGGTATTTTTTAATTTATTCACTTTACATATGCAAGGGTTATGTCCATGTATAATTTATGAATTCAGGTCCTAGGTTTCTCCCTTGTAGGAATGAGTCCCCTTGAAGCATAATCAGTGATTCTACCAAAATGCTCATATCTCCATTTACAAATAAAATAAGCTAATTTTGCCCTGGCTGGCGTAGCTCAGTGGATTGAGCGCAGGCTGCGAACCAGGCATCACAGGCTCGATTCCCAGTCAGGGCACATGCCTAGGTTGCAGGCCATGTCCCCCAGCAACCGCACATTGATGTTTCTCTCTCTCTCTCTCTCCCCCTCCCTTCCCTCTCTAAAAATAAATAAATAAAATCTTCAAAAAAAAATAAGCTAATTTTAAAAAACAATGACCTACATGACAAATGAGAATGTTTATTACAACTTCTATTTCAAAACATTTCAATGCTTAATTATGAATATTTCAGAGTCGTTTTTTTTATATGCTTTAATTTTTGTTTTTCTTCTGTAGGGGTGGGCAAAAGTAGATTTAAAGTTGTTCATATGGGAAATAATACAACGATTAATAAATAATAGTACAATAATGAACTCTGTGTTTTGTGTACTCAGAACTGTAAACCTACTTCTGCCCATCCCTGTATATAATTAAAATTCGACTCCACCTCATCTTTTTTTCATTGTTTCCATGACTTCAGAATGTTTAGAAGCCCCTTGCTCTAAATTGGTACTAAATGTCCTAAAATAACTTGTGGCTCTTTTGTATCTCATATAATTTTCATAAGAATTCTATGAGATAGATAACCATGGACG
This sequence comes from Tonatia bakeri, assembly GCA_004024845.1. Taxonomy (NCBI): domain Eukaryota; kingdom Metazoa; phylum Chordata; class Mammalia; order Chiroptera; family Phyllostomidae; genus Tonatia; species Tonatia bakeri. The sequence continues at coordinate 79,839 of PVIA01003865.1, read as the reverse complement.
CTTCTTTTTCCCTTCTCTAAAAGAGAATATATTTCTTCTCTATAATGCAAACATTTTTAGGTCTTTTAATTTTCCCTTCACTGCCACTAGAATCCATTCCTCTGTCATTAAGGTGCATTCTTCACCTTTCTGTTCTCACAAGCACCTCTTGCTAAGCCTTAGCTTGCTTCTGAAGTCTTCGGCTCTCCACTGTTGATTCTTTTGGCCTACTGTAGTTGGACTAATCTTAAAATACCAGTGTCACACATCACTACTAAACTCAAAAACCTAATATAGAAAGATGACACAGAAGTGGTTAAGAGTACGGACTCCTGAGTTAACTGCCTGGGGTCAAATCCCAGTTCACTTACTAACTGTGTGTTCTCTGGCAAGTAACAAAAGTTCTCTCAATCATTGCTTTCACTTTCTCATCTCGTAAAATGGAAGCTCATGAAAATGAAATGAGTGAACACTTCTAAAACCCTTAAAAGAGAACCTGTCACATAATAAGCACTCTGTCAATTTTAGCTCCTTGTCATTGTTGATGTTATCATTGCTACTAATACAATCTAGTGGTTCTTAGCGGTCTCCCATAGCAGATTGCATCCAGAGTTTTTGTTCTGTTGTGCTTGGTCTTGATGAAAATAAGGCAGCCAAAGAAGAAAGAAAAAGAAGGGTCCATGGTTACCTATCTCATAGAATTCTTATGAAAATCATGTGAGATACAAAAGAGTCATATAATCTGGAAAGCACAAAGCAAATGCAAGTATTTAATGGTAAAAGATATAAAAGTCACAAGATATCCAGAAACTGAGCTTTTGAATTCGATAAACCAGAGTTGGAGCTTGGATTTCTGGAGGTAGTGATGACAGAATGAACAGTTCAGGATGTCATGGGATTAGAGAATTGGAACTGAGGATATTTTGGTTTCTGGCCCTGAGAGAAAGAGGCTGGAGAGTCACTGAATGAAATGAGGCGGAACGGGCAACAGTTGTTGGAGGCCTCCTCGGGCCAGGAGCTGCGCTGTGTGCTCTACGTGCGTACTCTCTCATGTCCACCACAGCGCATTCTGGAGTTAGTAGTAGTACCCTGTCCGTTCTGCAGATCAGAAAACTGAAACACCAGGAGGTTTTTAAGTGATTTTCACAAGATCACACAGTCACAGCTTTGACCTCAATCTAGTTCACCCGTGAAACTCAGTGCATATTTATCATTCTGAGAAGCCCTAAAGGGAAAAACTCCCCTGTAACATTTTTAAATCCACCAGTTTCCAAACTTAACTTTTCAAATCTGTCTGCTCTAACAACAACAACAAAAAAAAATCTGTTATCACAATTGAGCACAGTTTTAGAAATAGTAAATAACAAAAAAAAATATTTTTTTGCTAGAACTGTTTTTAGTCTGACTTCAACCTGTAATAATAGCTCATGTTCTTTGAGTGCCTACTCTGTGCCAAAACAATTCTAAATGACATGTATTAACTCATACCATCTTATAATTATTTTGTGTCTTTGATAAAGTATTTCTTAGGGAGGAGAAAGGAGGAAAAAATTGGTTAATTGAACATCTTAAATCAGTAATATTTTAGAATGAAGGGAACATGGAAGTAATAGTAACTACTATGGATTGAGTGAGTAGCTGCTATGTGTCAAGCATTGTACTGGGTGCTCTACATGCATTATTCATTGAATCATCACAGCAATGCTGTAGCTATCCTTGTCCTCACATAGCCATTTTAGCAATGAGGAAGCCTCCCATCGAAGCCTTGGAACTTGGCCGAGTCACTCACCTTTTAAGTGGAGAACACAGCCCTGCTCACTTGGCCTGTCTGCGCTCTTTACTGTGCCACGCTGCCTCCCACTCTGGAAACCAACTAACATTGTATAAGGACGTATAACTCATAAATATATCTGTTTTGCTGGACACACAACTCATCTATCCTTTCTAGGCAATATAACCTAAGGGTAACTTTTCCCAGAATGAGTGCTTAGGCTGACTTATTTCTGAGGACCATACATCATTTAAAATTGTGCCACATTTTCTTGAGTCTTTCTTTTGCCAATTTTCTGTAAGGTTCTTTTTATATATTTGATAAAAAGTTTTACATAATCTTTTTTACTTCCTTTGCATTTGATCTTCCATCTATAATATATGCAAATGTTTAAAGTTTACTATATAAATTGAATCTCTGCTACTTCTCAAATTTGGTGAATTAGTGGTTGAATTTTCTTTATTTTTCTGCCTCACAGCTGATGGTTGCGGAGAAGAATGGAACGATCCGATTTTATGATCTTACAGCCCAACAGGCTATTCTATCTCTTGAATCAGAACAGATGCCATTAATGTCAGCGCACTGGTGCTTAAAAAACACCTTCAAAGTTGGAGCTGTTGCAGGAAATGACTGGTTAATTTGGGATATTACCCGTTCCAGGTACCATATTAGTGCATTTGTTGCTTACCAAAAATCAGTCACTATCAAATGACTCGTTGAGCCATTTTTTGTGTACCTGACCCTCACTCTAGAGCACAGGTAGCAAACACAAGGCCCATGGGCTGAATTCGGCCCTCCACCTTGATTTATCTGGTCCAGCACTTTGTTTCTATCTGGCGGTGGCACCAGCACTCGCTTAACTGTTACAGAGTAGTTATATTTATACAGTCCTAAAATTACATTCAGCCCTTTGAAGGCAACTGCTAGGCTGATGTGGCCCCCCAATGAAAGTGAGTTTGACACCTCTCCTGTAGAGCAAGGCAACTCTGTCCTGCGGAAGGGCCAGAGCTGTGGTTTTAGATAACAGAGATGGGCATCTGTGCTTTGCAGGTTTGCTTTGAGTATAACCCAGAAGCACCAGTGCAGAGGAGGAAATCTGATCTGAGCGATGTTTACTAATGTTAAAAAGAAGAAGAAAAACACTGACCCCTGTTAAATGATCATGTTTTCTAATGGTTCTACACCATACTACGCCTTTATCACATTTCATCTATTTTAATCCAGTGCTTATTTGGAATTTTGTCATAGTTTAAGTGTATTGGATGTTGTGTTATTTAAAAAGAATATACCTTTTAAACCATAATTTAAGTTCTTCTACTTGAGATTACCACATAGTTCATAAAATCCAAAATACTCTCTTTCAGTTACCCTCAAGTTAAGAGACCTGTCCACATGGATCGAGCCTGCATATTTAGGTAATGTTGGAGTAAAACTTGGTTTTTTGATACTACTTTGTTCATGCTGGAACACCACCGGGAATACTTTCCCAAACCTCTCCTTTGCTCTGGGTTTTTGTTTGTTTGGATGTTTGGGGGTTGTCTTTTTTTCTTGATATTTTTATAAATGGCTAATTTGTTTACCTAAGTTTTTGCTTTGCTTTTGGCTTAGGCAGAGGAGTGATTTGTTTTCTAGCATTTTTTAAAAAGTTTTTTAAAAACACAAAATATGTTGCCACTGTATGAATACCACCCCCACAATCTGGAGAATATGCTTTCTTATTTTTGTACTGATAAAGATACAAAATGTAGATGGACAGATATTTATACATATAAACTATTTTGTGCTAAATGAGAACATGCTAGATATTGTATTTCTGCAACTTGCTCTTTTTTTTTCACTTAAATTAATGTACACATCTACCCTATTGTTTTTCATTCATTTTTGCACAATATTCCATTGCACAGTGTAGTCCTTAGGGTGCTTTCAGCTTCAAATAATAGGAAGACTTACTGATAGAGTCTCAAACCAGTAGAACATTTGTTATATGCTGTATCACGTCAAATCTAATATTATAGTCAATTAAGTATAAGAATGGCATAGACTGTAAGATACATCCTGACTTCACAGATGTGAGCAAATGTACGTTTTAAAGTCAGTGAACTGTGGCACGTAACAGGAAGTCTGGAGGAGGCAGTCTCAGGAGTGGTCTAGTAGCTCACCAGTGTCATCAAGAGTTCAGACCTTGCCCTCTGCCATCTTCGGTGATACAAGGCTTTGGGCTTGTTGCTTCATAGTGATAAGACAACCTGCAACCTGTAGAGTTCCAGGCATCATAGCCTCATCCCACATTAAATGTGTTTTTTTAGTGTATTGTACTGTGGAATATTGTATATCTGTCTGATGCCTTGTTTGTGTATCCTACCGCACAGCCCTTTGGTTATAAAAAAGGAACTGCTAACCTTGTATAACTTTGGAACTTAACTAAGTGGTACACAGTAAGCATTTAATAAACATTCATAGAATGAGAAAATACCGTTAACTTCCCTGGAATTCCCAGTCTAGTTTTAAAGGCATATTAACAAATTCAGTGTTATAAAATTATTTTGTGCAAAAAAGAAATAACCTGTTTCAGAAAAGTTTATAGTTATCTATAAGATACTATACTTATTTTTACCCTTTTTTTTCTTAGGTGGTCCACAATTAATGAATACTTGTTTGCAACCACTGGTTATCCTGGCAAAATGGCAAGCCAGTTCCAAATTCATCATTTAGGACACCCTCAGGTAATGTGGAAATGTTTTGTGGCATATATTTTTAAATTTGTGCTTTTTACTTTTCCACTTATAGCCCTCAAATTTGTAATGTGTAGCTAAAGATATTTATGAATGTCTGTTATCTGATTAAATTGGAAAGAAAAGGCATTTTTTGCCTTCTGGTTTAAATCACCAGTGGTAATGGACTTTTTGTCAATAGTCATATAAGAAGCATTTTATTTCTTTTGTTTTATTTTCTTCTTCACTTAAATATAATAATTTTGCTTGCTTGGTTGATTTAGGCTACAAAAATATTTGACTCTGGGCTGCACCAGTTATTCGTAGATTATTTGTATCCTACATTCCAGCCAGCCACAAGCAAATAATGCATATTTCCCCTATGAGGGAGCATATTTTTTAATTCTACTATAAATAAAGACAGTGTATTAATGCATTTTTATTCTTTAAGGATAGTTTTTGTTTATTAACTTTGGTAATTTATTGGCTTCTTTAATTTTTTACTTATTTTATAGCCCATCCTCATCGGTTCTGTTGCCGTTGGATCTGGCCTTTCCTGGCACAGAACTCTCCCACTGTGTGCAGTTGGAGGGGACCATAAGCTGTTGTTCTGGGTAACCGAAATGTAAAATAAAGTTTCTGTCTAGTTTAGATCCATAGGCTTTGTATTTTTCGTATGTATGGAGGATTCCTTATTTTTATATCAAATACTCTATAAGCTCTAGAAATGTCCCAGTTGTTTTTGTTAAATAAAATGTCAGTGGTTTGAAATGTTATTTTTCTACTCTGTTTAGTGTGTACATATGTGTGTGTTTATGTATGTATGTTTTTTAATCATCTCTTAAGATTATAATTGACTCAGCAGCTCCAGAAAAGAGATGACTAAGGAAACATAATGCTTTTGAATTTATGACAGGATTATCCAAAGTATATCCTATCCTCCATTCCAGGGGTGTCAAACTCATTTTCACCGGTGGGCACATCAGCCTCATGGTTGCCTACAAAGGGCAAAATATAATTTTAGGACTGTATACATGTAACTACTCCTTAACTAGGGGCAAGGAGCTCTGTGTTCAGCCCTTTGAAGGCAACCACGAGGGTGATGTGGCCCCCAGTGAAAATGAGTTTGACCCCCCTGCTCTATACTTTAAAAATATGCTGTTTTCTTAATTCTCAGGGACAAATATTTACAAAAGGGTGAAAGGGTCTTTCTGTGTTTCTCTGGAAGTGGATGAATGAATGTGTGTGCATGCATTTTTTTAGCAATCTGTTATGTGTAGGAATTTTAGAACTTTTTCAGGAATTATTAAAGATTATTGTTCAATTTAATATAAAAAAATTTAATTTCTTTAAAAATGTGACTGATTATGTTACTCAACCTATCTATTTACTACATGCAAATTACTTTCGACTATACATCTCCACATTCCTAAAACACCTGGTATGTGGGATAACGCTTAACTTGAAAATGACTTACCACTTAATGCCTTTTAACAGCCTTTGCCTTTTATGAATTTTCACCATTCTTATCAAGAAATTTAAATGTTTTTGAGATGACATCTAGTGGCAGAAGAACTGTATTCAGCATCTCAGAGCTCACTGAAATCGGTATTACATAAGGCAGTCACTGTGTTTTTGTGACACGTCGTGATGTGATCAGAAGAGTAGAAGCTTAAGCCTCTGCTTGCCAGTCAGATGTAGCATTAAATAAATTCCTACCAACTCTGCACACTTGGGAGCTAACACCCTCACCGAAGCTGCGCTTCCTCCTCCAAAGTGGAGATGGCGGGCAGTGCTGCACGGGCTACTTTGAGGGCTAAGTAAAAGTGAATAAAGACACCTAACAAGTGTCTGCCGCACGGTTCCGGGACTTTCAGGCATTACCGTATATCAGAGATGGGTAGTTCTCATATTCGAGGAATTGGAATTTTATTCTAATTAGTAATGCAAACAAATAATTTTACTCAGGTTCTATATTCATAAGATGTCTTACAATAAGTATCTTATAGAATCAAGAAAATTATCTTTAAGAAATAAGGAAATGTTACAGGTATTTTAAAAATTTTAGTGAAGTTTTGTAATCATATGTATGTTTGGTATAAACTGTTATATGCCTTAAAAGTACAAATGAAAAATAACATAGCACAGCAATTTCCATGTCAATTATTTGATACAGTAAATTATTAGTACCAAATAATAAGAAATAGTTGTATTTACCCCTTCCTAAGCAGACTTCAGATTTAAAAGGGCAGAGAATTTTGGCCTGATTCCCATCAACAGTCTCTGTGATGGGACAGAGAACCCTAGCCTCAGGATAAGCCAAAAAATCTGTAAGAATTTGTCATTTCAGGATATATTCCAAAAATAAGGGATACATCCTGAAGTGACACGTTAGACCACTGTACTTGAAAATTGCGTTGTATTTAGAGAAACTGACTTAGGTATTGAGTGGGTTGTGTTTAGGGATGGAGATTGGAGAGATGAGTATATTGGGCTTAGTTAACTAGGATATGGATTCTCCGGAATAAGGGCTTACCCAAATATAAAAGTTTTCCAATAAAATTACCCAGTCAGACTACTGTCCGTTAGAAGAAAGGTGACCCATGGTGCTCATACAAACAGTATGCCAAAGAGAGGCAGGCAGTTTCCATTTGTAAATTAATACGGTGACTCTGAGATAAGACATTCTTAAGAAGTGAGAGAGAGATCTTTACTCTTAGTTTCACAAATGATACACATTTTATCCTAGTAAATGTTGACAACTGTAGGCTTTTTTTTTAGATCCTACATATAGGCTATGCAACAATTTTCCAATTTCTACTTTGTTTAAACTTAGTGTGTACAGTTTTTAAATGGTGTAATGATATTCTCTTTCCTTAGTAAACTTTGTTCTCAGTAAACTGTGTTTAAATTAGACTAAGAAGGAAATGTTTGATTGGGAATTAGTTATTGGTCATCACAGCTCCCTGATACATAACATGAGATCTGTGTGTGTGTCCCAGTAAGTTTTAGTTTTTCCATGTTTATAAATATGTCTAAGATGGTTTTTCTTTTGTTGAAATTAAGTTTTCTTCAGGATTGCTTCACTTACAAACATTGTGAAAAGAAAAAAGAAGTTGTACTTATGTTCTAAAACTTGTATTATTTAGGACTCTCGAAGCAAAAGTCAGGATATCACAAATCTGCAAGATGTCAGAACTAAATCCTACTTTTTCAAAATGATGGGATCATAAGTCCCATTTTATTTTTATGATTTGGCTTGTACATTGTGAATATTTCAATGTCTCTCTCATGCCAAAACACAAAATCGCACACCCATGCACTCCAATTTGTTTCTTTGGTAATTTGCGACTACATATTGACACTGACTTAGAAATGTTCCTGTTGCTGTTTTAAATCTCATGTCAGTGGAGAAGAAATTGAAATCTGGTTTGCACATTTGTGTCTGGTTTTTTGTAATTGTCCAAAATCTGACATTATCCCAGAAATGCTGATTGGGAAGTTATGAGACGGTACTGTGCCCAAGACTAATTTCTGAGGAGAGAAAAAGTATTTGCTCCAGATTATTCCCCATGTTTTTCTGTAGCTCAAAAAGTTAAACTCCATTTAATCCAACTTTATGCCATACCAGTAATAGCCTTAGCTCTGAACCCAAATAAAATTTTCAAAGTAAAAGTTACCATTATGATGGTCCATTTCCACATCCCCCTCAGGAGAGGCTGGTCAAGTCCTCAGAAGCAGCATTTTGTTCCAGTGTCTTGTTAGCAAGTTGTTGGTGTGCTCAGGGACAGGGACAGGAGAGAACACTCTGCTTCTTTAATCTAACACCTTGCTGATTCAAAAACATTTATTTTAACAGGCATTGGAAAAAAACAGCTAACATGCGTTTCTAATTATACATTTAAAGAAATATGTCCTTTAAAACATAAGTCCTTTTGTTGTTATAATTAACACGACTTTAAAATGTATAGCAACTGCCCTGGCTGGTGTGGTTCAGTGGATTGAGTGCCACCCTGTGAACCAAGAGTCACTGGTTCAGTTCCCAGTCAGGGCACATGCCTGGGCTGCAGGCCAGGGCCTCAGTTGGGGGTGTGTGAGAGGCAACTGATCTGTGTATCTCTTACACATAGATGTTTCTCTCCCTCTCTTTCTCCCTTCCTTTCCTTCTCTCTAAAATAAATAACTAAAATCTTTAAAAAGTGTATAGCAACCATTTAACTAATCACAGTAACACAACAAAATAGGATATCAGCTTTGAGGGTCTCACTTCGCAAAAGGAAAAATGAATACATGTTGAATGACATATCCATTATTCAAATTCAGTATATCCATTACTCAAACTCAGTGTAACCACTTTTTTTGCATGCATGGACACAGAATTCATGGGAAATACAAAAGCATTGAATCTACTTTCTGCCTTTTTCAGTGTTCTTTGAACTCCCTTGGCCCTTGTGTAGGATCAAGTTACATTTGCTTGGAAATTTCCCCGGATCAGCTTATTTCTGTTTAACTTATGTCTTTGTTATAGAACTATTTACCTTCTCAACTAATTTTTAACAGAATACTCTACCTAAGAGCTTATAACACTTATATAAACCTATAAAATTCATACAAACTATGGTAAGTTAAAGAGGATGCCACCAGGTTTCTGAGCCTTTGCAAGCAATTTGAGGAACCCAATAGATTTAAAGATGTATGAAATAAGCATTTCCACCAACTGTGTTTTTAGTGCTGTATTGAGATGAGTACCTGTTTCCTTCCTCTGTAATAAAATGCAATAAATCATGCTGATATCTTTACTTCTAAAGGTGGTTAAACATAAAACTTTGATCCTTTTTATAAACACGGCTGTTGTCCTATCATTGAGCCAAATTCAGATAAGATTAGACTCTGGCGGAAATTAAGCATAATCTCTGCAGCCATCTTGAATGAGAGCTTTCTAATAATGTTTTAGGAAATCTCTATTTTTGAGACAGTGTATAAAGGAAATGAGCCCCAGACCACTAGCTTCTAAAGTAAGCCAGAGGCAACTAGTGATAAATTACACCACAGTGATAAGAAAGACTGTCTAAACAAAGTAACCCATTTTGGTTCATTTTTACTTAGACTATAACGGTAAAAAAAAAAATGATTTTCTTAGCTAATATTGTTTACACCAGACCAATGTGTTATTTTTTAAAAGAACTTGCTACCTGTTTTCTTAATTTAATGTTTCCTTGACTAATTGTTAGCTCCTTCTTATACTAATGAAAACTAGGTGTTTGTTTCTTACAATTAAAATCACTCAGATATATTTTATTGTAATTGTCATATAATAGCTCACTTTGCTTTCCAGCCTACAACATTTTTTTAAAATTAAGATTTATATTCTCTGGAATTTTAAATACTTTGCCAAATGTTCTGTAGGACTGGTTCTCCTGAGAGCTGGACACTGGAGCCTCAAGCTGTGTTGTGAACAACTAACGATGCATCACTCTCCAAAACCCTGTACCAAGGAGAACATCTGTGTGTGTGTCCCTCATTGAAATCTGTGGTGCCCCATTAAGCTTTCCCTGGCACTTGATTTTGAGCAAGTGTAGGACCTGGTCATGTATACAGCTGTATCACAGATCTTGCCCTCCACATACTTTAACCCCCAAGCCCATGGAGCCATTCTGGAATTCTTTTATTGATTTTGGCCTGTTCTTTCCCCCAGCATTCCACTCACTTGCCACAATAAGATGTGTGCACATGTGTATGTAATTTTTACGAAACCCTGGATCATTGCTCCCTACCTATTCATGGCAAATAAGTGGGAGAATGTGGAATTACTGCAAGGGTTTCTCAGTATTATATACACCTTACCACTACCAAAATCCTTTTTTTCCTTTGAAGCTGTGACTTCCTGGAGTCCTGAGATAATACAGACAGCTCCAAAATCAAACTTAGCCACGCAAATCCTAGCAGACGTTGACGTCAGGTGTCCTGTCGTCTGCCTCTTCCTCACCACCCCCACCCAAACACCAGGTGGGAAAAATGAATCTGCCAAAGAACCCTTCCATCCACTTCAGAGAGAGTGGATTTTGAAGATCTCATTCGTAAATATTGAGTCAGTTACAAAGTTCCCAGGTATATCAAGGTGTGCCTGTCATCTTGATATCTATTGTGTAAGCCCAGGTTTGACTCTGGACTTCAGATGAAAGCCAGAATACTTGAACCATCCCTGCCTATGTGACATATAAGAGGCAAGACTTTTCTAAGGCAGGATCTATTGTAGGAAAACTAATAGACCCTAGCCTGGAAAATAAAAAGGTGTGAAATACTAACTTTGAATTAAAAATTTGGGATTTTAAGATGAGTTTCCCAATATAGTTCACCATTTCCATTTCATACTCCCATTTGAAATCCTCACAATGTGTATGTGCTCATTCAGTGAGTATTCAGTATCCACCACAATCATCCAGGGATCCTCGACATTTTTTTCTATTAAGGGTTTCTCATACTGGAAAATATTGTGAATCACTTTCCTAGACTGACTGGCTCACACCTCCTGGCCCATTTCTTTTTAAAGGGTAATAGCAAAGGTTCTAACATGATCATTTTGGACTCTAGAAACAAGGCTACAGAACCAAAAGTTGATGTTGAACTTTCAGAGTAGTGTTAAGTGATTTTATGTGGTTGTGATTCAAAAAAACCTGACCGCTTTAAGAAGTCCAGGTGCTGAGTCATTTACTGAAACAGCCAGAGGAGGTTAATTAGAAGCAGCTGATAGTGGCATCATTTACTGCAATTTTTTTTAATAACGGAGAAGGTTATTCTGTGAAGAGGAAAGAGTGCTATAGAGTATACAAAGCTAAGCAAAGACTTAGGACTGAGACCTACCTCATTTATACCCCCACCCAGGGACTAGAAATCTTACTTCCTGGATTTAAAACAAAATGACTTGTCTCTATAAAGATAGTAATGGTTACTTCTAAGAAGAGTGACTGAGTGACATTTTTTCTTAACTGTTTTCCATGATATTTCACTTTTATAATAAATTCTTAATTTAAAAATATGTGGTTTTTAACTGTCTGTGATGTGCACAGCTCTCTAATGTTGTAAAGGAATTTAAAGAAATGGACCCTGGCCTCTGACCACAAAGAAATTACAAAGAGTTTGGCAATACCATATGGTCACAGCAAGGTAAAGATACACGTGCTAGACACTTAATGAGTGATGGAAGCAAGGAGCGGTATAAGGATTAAAAGAAGAGAATGGCATCATCAGCTAAGGCAGGAAAGAAGATACATGGATTTCTTGGGGCATCAGTTCCTCTGAAGAGAGAGAGGGCAGAGCGTTTCAGGGGTACCAGGACAGATTTGGCAGAGACTCTGGATGAATAACGAGTAGATTACCCCCACAAATCCTCCCCGTCTCTTGCATGGCCAGGCAGCTGCTCCTTCCCTCGAGATCACTTCTTCAGAAATTGAGTTAGACCCTAGACTCAGGAGAGAGGTGCCTTACTGAACACATTACCTGAAAGTTCACATATGCAAGGTGAGTGTGTTTTCTTAGATTTTGTATTTGTCTTTTAGGCAGCCATTCATTGCAGGGCCCATTATATTAACCATATTTTTTTATTTTCTGTATTCACGAATATCTGGCACTTGTGGCCTCTGGCACTTGTAATCTCTCTCCCTAAAGATAATAAAACATCTAATTCCTAAAGATAATAAAGCAACTTACTTCTAAGCACATTTTTATATGCAAACCAACCAGCCCCTAACCCATTATAGGTTTCCTCTATCTGAAAGTAGTGTTCCTATGAAACCTTTTACAGGCTGAAATGGTGTGAAATGAAGAAGCAATTACCATTCATTCATATGGAAAAATTTTTGAGCATTCTCAGACCCAAAGTTCACTGTACAGACTGCCTTTATTTTGTTCACAATGACCCAAATGCTTAGTTCTGTACAGTTTTATGCTAAGTGTGACACCCTTATGAGCTCTCTTAGGTGTTGTTTGGATTTATTTTGTTGGTTTGGTTTTTGATACCTTAGGACATCTCATGCTAAGGGATGCACAGAGCACTTGAGAGAAGCACAGATGGGCACAGGCAGTTCAAAGCTATGGCGTGTTGATGCTGAGATGCTGAGTGTAGTTCCCCAGAAAAGGAACTGGGTGCAGCCACTCTTGGATGCTGGCGGTGCCCATTGCCCTATTGTTCCCCTGCAAAACCAACAACACTGTTTTCCTTTGTTGCCTTTTTTCACAAAAGCTACAATCCTCTTTGGATTTCTTTTGGTTGGCCAAGTGGCATAACAAGAACTTTTAAAAGCAGGGGTACCTGTACCCCCAACTACCTTATATAACTTTTCATACACCAAGCTAATATTTCCCCTGCCCTAAATCAACCCAGAGTGAGGCACAGATAGCTAGGGACAGCCCCTATGCTCCAAAGACCTCCAGAATCATTCACACTAACCAGCCTTCAACTGCCCTGCCCTGCCTTGCCTTGCCTTTCCAAAAAAAAAAAATCCAAATAAAGACTGTGCCCTAGGCTTTCCTGGCTCCTGCTTCTGTTTGCCTCAAAACCAAATCTAGTGTTTCCCCTATGGCCCTGTGTGGCATGGCTTGCCCCATTCTCTTGGGAAATATAAGCAATAAATTCTTTCAGTGTCATTATCTTCTCTGTGTTGTCACTTAGTCACCTGCATATATTAAAACCAAAGGACACATAAACAAAACCAAGGGGGAGGGTGGAAGCAAGGGAGGGAGGTGGGTTTGGATGGGGTTCTGGGTAGTGGTAGGGAGAAAATGCAGATGACTGTGATTGAACAACTATATAGTAATGTATGAAACAAAAAAAATAAAATATATAAAACCCACGGATACAATGGTTACCCGATGGGAGCACGGTCAGAAAAGGGTTGGGAAAGGTGAAGGGATTAAGAAGTACAGATTGGGCCCTGGCTGGTGGGGATCAGTGAATTGAGCGCCTACCTTCAAAGCAAAGGGTCTCTGGTTCAATTCCCAGTCAGGGCATATGCCTGGGTTTCGGGGTCAGGTCCCCAGTGAGGGGTGTCCAAGAAGCAGCCACATATTGATGTTTCTCTCCCTCTGTTCCTCCCTTCCCTTCTCTCTAAAAATAAATAAATAAATAAAACCTTTAAAAAAAGTACAAATTGGCAGTTAAAAAACAGTCATGGGGTTGTAAAGGACAGCATAGGGAATACAGTAGCCAAAGAATATATATACATACATGACCCATGGACATGGACAATGGTGTGGGGATTGCCTGGGGGATGGGGGTCCAAGTGGATGGTGACAAAGGGGAAAAGTTGGGGAATTGTAATAGCATAAACAAAATATAATTTAAGTTAAAAAAATAAAACTCATGAGTATAAATGCAACTGAGACCTTTTCCCAACCCTCTTATTAGGCTACCTGCTGTTCTGTTGGCACTCCCCAAACTGTAAATATCTTTGAATCTCTTAAAGTAACTTTCTAGAGAGAGATCCAGTTTCCAACCTAGAGGATATAAGCCTGCAATCCAACTTTCTGAGGTAAGTTCTGAAAGTCAGAACAAGAAAAAGTTACCTGAAACAATGAAGTTAGGGGACAAGATCACTGGAGGAGAGTTGGAGGAATCGAGAGGTCAGGATACCAGAAAGATGATCTCTGTAGATACTCAAACCCCAAGAATTATAATAGGAGTAGTGTTAGAAACTGGCAGTGAGCCAAAAACCAAGAACTTTGAGGACTGAGTAGTAGTAACCCAGGAGACTGGAGATGACTGCTGCAAGATACTGTCTCGTATCTGATTGCATAAACTCAGACTCCTGGGCTGTTTTTATAGGAGAAGGAGAGACAATGATCTGGAAGCAAGGAGAAGCAAAGGAAATACCTACCCCTCCTCCCAGCCTACTAATGTAGGAGCGTGGGTGAGAAAAGAACCGCAGGCTGAACAGGATGCTATATCCTCAACAGTCACGATTCGGTTGGAAGAGGAAAATGATCCAAGAGGCTGAGAAATGAGGATTTTGCTAATGACCCAAATCTCAAACCCTAGAGGAAGGGCCTAGGAGTTGGGGAGTGATCAGAAAAGGTGATGTAGAAAGTCATAAGAGGTTGAGAGTCTGAAGGATGAGGGAGGACTTGGGAGTTTGGGACTGATTGTAAAGGTCTGAAGGCACAGAGTGGCGGTAGAGAAGGAGCTGGGCAGAAGCGGGCAGGTTCGCAAAAGAACAGGTGGTAGCCTTTACTCCTACCAAGGGTGGTGCGAAGGCCAGGGAAAGGGTGCTCTTGTCTGGAGCATGTAGATCTCTGGGGTGCAAATCCTAGTACCTTCATACATGCTGTTCCTCTTTGTGAAGTGTTCCTCCCCCTTCTTCACCTTGCTAACTTTCATGTCTTCCGAATTCAGTTAAGACATCAGCTCCTCCAAGAAGCTACGCCTAATTTCATCAGTCTGAGCTAGGTGCTCCTATTTGGGGCAGACTGTAGCCTAGCCTTTATATCTTTATCTTTTAGCTATTAATGTCTTTTCATTTTTCTCCATCCCTACCCAGATTGTGAGCTACTAAATGCCTGTTTGCTCACTTATTTATTATCCGTTTACCTTAATGAAGGCAGAATTTTTGTCTGTTCTGTTTACTGCTGTGTCCCAGGTTCATATAATAGTGTTTGGCACATAGTAGGGAATTTCTATGGATGAATAGTTCTTCAATGCCTGGTACAATCTTAGATCATAGTAAGCCCTCAAAACTGTGCATTAGAATTATTAATGATTATTCATTGGAAATCAGAGTGGCTGGTGCTAACCGAGGAATCATAAGATAATCCCTGCCTAGTAATTTATAGCCTATTGGAAAATTTCTGCCTGGCATGGACTTTATCCAGGTGAAAAGAAACATAAAAAACAGTTGCCTAGAATTGTCACAATGTTTATCCTTTTCATAGTTGTGGCACTAGTACAGTATTTAAAATATGGAAGGTGCTCAATAGATAATGAAGAGTAAAAGTGAAATATTCAATTATAGATATGAAGAGATTATATAGATGTAATTATAGACATGAAGAGATGTGTGTTTAAATGGATTCTCATTCTTCCTCACTTTTACTTCCCATTTCTACATGCACGAATACTCTCAACTTTTCTGTTTCCTCCTTTATTACACATCCATGTGTTAGGCATTGTGCAGTCTTCCTACAAATGTGAATCATGTCACTCTTCTCAGAATTTTTAAATGGCTCCCATCACCTATAGAAGTAACTTTTTAACCTTTTGGTTCAAAATAATTGGGGGTGGGAAGGAAAATTGGTTAAAATGCAGATTTCCAGACTCATTCCCATAGGTCCTGATTGTTTATCTAAGGGTGATTCCTGGAATGTGCATTGTAAGAAGTACCACCCAAATAATTTCTCACACTTTAGAGAAACATGGATTTACAGTATCAAATCTGGCTCAAAGGGGTCTTAATGAGCTATTCTGTCTACTTCTGCTTTCTTTGCAAGCGTTCTCCATTTCTGGGATTTTTTTTTTTTTTGCTTCAACAGAACCTAACAGTTAACTGTTTCCCTGCCCTACCTACAGTACTCCCCATACCTCTATGCCTTTGTACAGAGTTCCACCGAAATTGTCTGCCTGGCTAATCGCATTGCAGGGCCTGCTAAAAAGCTAGCTTCTCTGTTTTTCTCATCAGATTTAGGAGCACCTTTTATCTACAGTACCAGTGCACTTTGCATCTGTGTGGGTGTGCACTCACATTTGTACGCACACGCACAACTTTCTCAGTATTGTTTGCATGTCTTCTAGATGCAGCACTTCCAGGCTGTACGTCTGCCCTGGATTATAAGTTTCTTGAAGGCAACGACTATTTTCTTCATCTTTTCAGGACTACGCATCTTCCTTGGTACCTGGTAGAAGAGGTTCAACTTTTGGTCTGGTGACCTGCCCTACATCAAATAGCAGGTAGACTGCACAGTCAAAATCGGAACCAAGACATTCAAATCCCAGATGCAAAGTTCTTTCCAGGTGTGTGTTGCACCGTTTTCATGATCTCTCTAAGTAGATATCATTTCCATCAGTTTTCTGCCTCCCAAGTAGCATTTGACATTTTATTTCATGTTTTAAAGACTTTTGGAAACAAGTCTTATTTTCTCCTTCAGGACATAAAGCACGGAAGTCTTAATGTGATTCAATCTTTGTATTCCCCATGGGCCTAGCAGAGTATCTGGTATTTAGCAGTAGGAAAATATATATATTTCATTAACAAATGACCTGATTAACGCATGAGTTATTTATATAACAGACAGCTAAGCAGGGATAACCACAAACGGGCTACAATTTTTTAATTTCCCTTTCTGCCACATTTGAAAGATTTTACTGCTAGAACCGCAGCATCACTCCATCTTGCGCCCCTTCGTCGGACTTTACAATCTGGACCTAGAACTACCAACCCCAGAATGCTATGCGACGGGACGGACTCCGCGATAACCGCCGAATGATTGGCGAGCGGAGGCGTTTCCTTCCGGTGGGCAGGGCCCAAGAGGCGGAGACTTGGGGATACATTCAAACGTCAATACGGAGTTGGATGGGCCACTTTGGGGAGGGGTTTGTGGGTGATCCGTGGGTACCCCGCCCGCTGAGGAGATGGATGAGGACGGGCTTCCTCTCATGGGGTCAGGCATAGACCTGACCAAGGTTTGTAAAAGGAGGATTTGGACTTCCGGTGAAGTGGGCGGAGGATGGTGAAGGGACGCGGGTTTCCAGGGAGACCCCAGTCTTCCATCCCCTGCCTCGTCCCTGACCCTGACCCTAAGCTTCTCTTCTGCCGGTCGCGGGTGGGAGAGCCTCACAATTCATCGTAAAAAAGGGACCCTCCAGAGCTGTTTAAAGGCTCAGTGTGCCACTCGCAGCCTTCGCTTCCCGTGTCACGAGTCTGCCTGCTCAAGGGTGACTCACTGGCGACAGGGGCCGGTAGCTCCCTCTAACACTACCTCCTTTATTCGGCCCGGAAGTTTTTTGTGTGTTTATGTGTGCGGTGTTTCCCGGCAAGTTCTTACTTGTGAATCTGCAGCCTGTATCATCTTTGAACCCCCCACCCCCACCGTTTAGGAAAACAAGTGCTCCTCGGAGTACTTCAAGGGGCTCATCACACAGCGAAACACCCGTTGTTACTAATATCAAAGGGAGTGCACAGTGTATGTTCCTCCTGTATGAATTACGTATTTCTTTTACGTAACAGGTGCCAGCTATTCAACAGAAAAGAACGGTGGCATTTCTAAACCAGTTTGTGGTGCACACTATACAGTTCCTCAACCGCTTTTCTACAGTTTGTGAGGAGGTAGGTCCTGGGATAGAGATTTAATGAGCAGCCTAGAAATCACTTTGCACTTTTGAAGGCAGCAAATGAGTAAAACAAGAATTACCCAGTCCATTCCCATAACCATGACCTTGTCCCTCAGTTATTATGTTAACAGACTTTAAATCTTCCTCGATTCTGTTCCATCAGGCCT
The DNA here is from genome assembly GCA_004024845.1 of Tonatia bakeri. Taxonomy (NCBI): domain Eukaryota; kingdom Metazoa; phylum Chordata; class Mammalia; order Chiroptera; family Phyllostomidae; genus Tonatia; species Tonatia bakeri. The sequence goes on along the minus strand of PVIA01003865.1, from coordinate 61,896 downwards.
GTACCTCACTTCTGCTGAATTTTCCAGAGGACTTTGTGAAATATTTCGGGAAGTCTTATTGTGATTAAAGAGAACAAAAGGAATTTCAAAATATCACAGTTGAAAGCATTTTTTATTTTCAAATCGTCTGTTTTTCTTACCCCAAAGATTTACATTTTTAGGTAACATTATTTTAGTTTATATTAAAATTATTATGCATTCCTTGATCAAAAAATGGTTAAAGAAGGTAGCCTAGAAACATAACGTTGGCATCAAATACCATTATGGAAATAAAAATACTGTCTGCAAAAAATGGCGTGTGAAGTTAGGATTAAGTATCCAATTAAAGATTAAGTGCCAGATCCAGGGATCCCCTTCTTTAAAAAAATAAAGGCAAAAAGAAAGTGGGGAGAAAAATGGGTTGAAATTGGGTTTAAGAAAGGAGAAAGGGGTAAGATTAGATAATTCACAGGTGAGCAAATTAAACAGTATTCCATTCATTCTGCATCATATTTAATATAAGTATAGCCTTAGCAAGTAGACTTTTTGTTAGATGTGTTATCATTAACAAAAATTGCATGGAGACAGGAAAACTGTTTTCACTTGTAGATTCCAGCTGCTGTTTTTGACTAGTTATCAAATCTCCTCTGTCTTCTAAGCATAAAGGAAGTGAAATGATAGCAGATGGAGTAAGATACTCAATTCAACATATTTTATCTAACAGGCCCAGAGACTAGGTGCTTCCTTCCCTGGATGTTATCTTGCAATGCTACCTCTCTAAGTGGGATATGGCATTGACTGACTAAAAAGCAGTTAGCCAAGGATTTACTCCTTCATTTTCTATGTCAGGGTAGGGTGGAGAAGTATCTGGAGAGAGACTATTCCAGGATTGTTAGCATAGAGGAGCAAATACTCCATCCCTGTACTTCTCATCACCAGTTAAAAAATAAAACCCAGAACAACCAGCAAACACACCTATGAAAGCACCCTGATTGAGCTGCTCTGGACCAGTGATGGTCCCTCACCTCTGTGGCCTGACAGTTTTCACTTCCTGAGGAGTGAGTGCTGTTTACAATAACCATCTCTTATTTGATGACTGCTTATGAATTATCAGAGCCTCATGATTCACTTTTTTCTCCCTTTCTGTTCCTCTCCAACTTCCCCTCAGCTGTTTTAGTTATGTCACTATTCCCTAGTTCTTCCTTGAAGTCTAAACACAAACCTGGAACAAAAAGTCATGAAATTTAAATGTTTACTGCCTTTTTCTCCTTAATGATAATCTAGTTTGACTATAACTCATTTTTTACAATCCATATTTCAGCAGTTTGGATATAGTTGTGGGCTGTTTGCTCGGTGTAATGACAAACTAATGTTAATGTGTGCTTATTCTGTGCTAGGCATTGTTGTAAATGCTTTATATGTATTCAATCATCACAGCCCAGCCTTTTGGTAGAGGTCCAGATTCCTCTCTTTTAGAAATACAGCAACCAAGATGTAGAGAGCTTTAAATCATTTGCTTAGTCATCCATTCACTCATTCAACATAGATTAAAGTGCATAGTATTTATAGCTGCAGTAGCTGCTCTGATTTTCCCATACACAGCTAGAAGTAGCAGAGCTGGGATTCCAACTCTGATCTGTTAACTGGAAAAAGCAAATATGTCTCTCCAGTCTGTCATATTTAACTGGAAGCGAACTCAGGGTGGGGGGGGGGGCTGTTCTTTTTTTTTGTTGTGGTTGTTGTTGTTTATCACATAACCTGGTTTGAACTAAACTGAAACTGTAGCAGCTTCAGTCACTGCTAAACCAAACCTGACATTAAATTTCAAATAAATTGTTGGAGCGCTGGTCATCACTAAACTGGTTTTTAGAGTTCTCTCAAGAGTACTCTAAATAACAAAGAGAAAAGTAAAGAACTTGACTTTTTAAAAGCTTTCTGGATACCAGGCTACTTTGTTACTTTAATGACTAGAACCAGGATAGGAGAGAAGTTAGAACCCAGAAAGGAAAGTAGTTGAATCAGACCCAACTTACAGAGTTACTTAGGGTCATCTCTTCTTCCTTCATAAATCCCTAGTAAGCATTTTTATTCTGGCCCTAATCAGCAAAATCTTATAGAGACTGCAAATTTAAATGGGGGAGAGGGGCACAGTGCAAGTTCTATATGTATTGCAGAAAAAACTCAGCAGAAATTGAACCTTATAGTGAATTATAAAGTCAAAGGTACCCTATAAACAGGGCAGTCAGATGTGTTATTCTGACTCAGACCTATACCTAGAATACTGGGTTTTTAATCATTTTTAAAATATTTTAAAATCTTGAGTACAGGCAAAAGTGCTTAGAATTTGCACATAATCTAAAAAACTTTACAGTGCTTATCTTCTACATCCAATTTTTAAGCCTACCATTGGGTTTAATCTTCAAATAATGTCTTGCTTCAAATCCTTTTTACTGCCATATGTTTACAGCTGCTTTTACTTTTATAATATCTGGGCTTACATGTCAGATGAAGCTTAATGAAACAAGCAATACCTTCCCTTTCTGGATTCTAGGTCCATCCCCGTTGTCACATATGGCAATGTTTCATCTGTTTTTATGGCTGAGTAGTATTCCATTGTGCATATGTGTGTGTGTATGTGTATATATATACACCATATCTTTTTTATCCATTCATCCACTGATGGACTATTAGGCTGTTGCCATGTCTTAGCTATTATAAATAATACTGCAGTTAACATAGGGATGCATATATCTTTTTGAATTAATGTTTTTATATTCTTTGGATAAGTACCCAGAAGTGGAGCTGCTGGATCCTGTGGGTAGTTCTAGACTTAATTTTTTGATTCTCATATTGCACCAGTTTACATTCCCACCACCAGTGCATGAGGGACCCCTTTTCCCCCCCCCGCTCTCCAACACTTGCTGTTTGTCTTCGATGACAGCCATTCTCACTGGTGTGAGGTGGTATCTCACTGTGGTTTTGATTTTCGTTTCCCTAATGAGTGATGCTGAACATTTTTTGTGAGAAATTATAGATTTTTTAATTCAATTATAGATTTTTTCAGATTTGGTTATACAGTGGTTCCCCCCTTATCTACAGGGAATACCTTTTAAGACCCCAGTGGGTACCTGAAACCATGGATAATACTGAACCCTACTATATTTTCCCTGTACATACATACTTTTGTACTTAAAAAGGCAGTTTATAGCTTCTTGGCATGCAGATTGCCAGCATCATTGCTCTTGCCCTTTGGAGCCATTTTCAATAGAATAAGGATGACGTGAGCACGAGCACTGAGATATCGACAGTCAGTGTGATAAGCCAGATGGCCACTAACTGACGAGCGGTCGGGTTGCATACCCAGCATGGATACGCTGGGCAAAGGGACCATTCACATCCCAGGAAGGACAGCACAAGATTTCATCACAGTGCTCAGGATGGTGTGCAATTGAAAACTTAAGAATTTCTTGTTTCTGCAATTTTCCATTTAATATTTCCGACCATGGTTCACTGCGGGTAACTAAAACCACAGATAAGGGGGACAACTGTGCTTCACAATGATGGTTATTAGATTAGGTATCAAGGATGTTCAGATGAATTATTATAAATTAAAATATATTGATGTTTATCAGTGTCTTCCATGTCTTGCATGTATAAATCATATAATCTTGTTTTCTTTTTTTTTAAAAAGGTCATTTCACTTTGGTGAGTTTTTGATAAAATAGATAGAAGTAGGTAAAATGACTGCCAAAGCCAAAGATTGACATACTACAGGAATCTGCATCCAAAAAAACAAAATGGGAATTATTGCCTCAGAAAGTACAGCCATCCCTCAGTGTCCACAGAGGACTCGTTTCAGGACCTGCACAGACACCAGTGTCTGGGAGCCTCGGGTCCCTTTACATAAAATGGTGTTGTATTTGCAAGTAATCTACACACATCCTCTTTCATACTTTAAATTATTTCTAGATTACTTAAACTACCTACTGCAAGGTAAATGCTCTAGAGGTAAATAGTTGTTATAATGTATTGTTTAGGCAATAATGACAAGAACAGAAGTTGGTACATTTTAGCGCAGACACAAGCATTATAGTCCTAACTAATACTTAGTGCATGTCAGCAACAGCCTGACTCTTCTTCTGTAATAACTGTGATTGTTGGTTGTTTGAAGCTGAGGGTGCAGAACCTGCAGGCATGGAGTGCTGCCTGTATAACCTTTTGGCCCAAGTCTCTTTAATCTTCCTTATCAACAAGTAATCTTCCAAATGAATATTTTCATTCTTATTTCCCATTGACTAAGACTTGTATTTCAATCCTTAGCCCATCCTGTATGAATCATTGAGTACTCATTGAAGGAAGGACTATTTAGTTTTATGATCTAAGCCTAAAACAATGTAATACCAATTTTTAAATATGAATCATTGACTGCTCATTGAAGAACAGTTTAGTTTTATGATCTAACCCTGAAAAGAATTTAATACCAATTTTTAAATAATTCCAGATAAACAGAAAATGTTCTGGGAAAACGTTTGATCAGAAGAATTTAATTCCCTGTGTTTAGCACAGTATCATCTTCATCATAGTAAGAAATGGATTGGTCATTTATTAACTTTGAATACTGAAAATTTTATCTATGAAATCCTTGAGAATTTCCATCTTTTTAAATCAATAAACTTTGTTTTTTAGAGCAGTTTCAGGTGTACAGCAACACTAAGCAGAAAGCACTGAGTTCCCATATGCTCCCCGACCCCCCAGCCTCCACGTGCACAACCCTTCCTACTGTCAGTGCCCCCATTGGCGGGTACAGTTGTGTTAACACACAGTTTTGACAGTCCACGTTGACACATCATCAACTATGGCATCGCGTTCTAAGCGCAAAATTCTTTCAGAACAATGTAAAATTCTTTGAAAAATAGTATCTGGAGTTGCAATATTTGAGTTCAGAATATTCCACTTGTTTGAAGACTTAGTTTTCTTCGCTTGAAAGTTGTCGTCATAATAATAGTTCCTACCTCATGCATTTGATGTGAGATTTCAAATGAGATACAAGTAAGTGCCCAAATGTTTACGATGATGATTATGGCTTAGAATATATACTTATATAAAATATGTTAAAACATAAAGATTAATTTTTAATTCATCTTTTTGTTTCTTGTGTTCATTTACTGTCATAAAACCAATGTATGCATTTTAAAATAAGTTAGAAATTACATTCAGTTTACAAATTAATTTGATGTAGGATTTCTGCAATTTATAAACTTCTTTAGTGAACTGAAAGATTGATTCAACTGGCCAAACTTTAATTTTCATGATTTTCAGGAAAACACCTATAATTTGGAGAGGAATCCATCTATATGATGTTTTATAAACCTGTATTACACTTACGTAAAAGCATTCTATGAACAAATCCTAGAAATCAAAGTTAAACTTAGCTTTGAATGCTATTAAAACTAGATTCTGATGTTTTATTTTTAAATTACAACTTTGTAGATACCGAGATGTTCATCTTAAAAATAGTGTTTGTGAGGAAGCACTAACTACTTCACAAACTGGCTTTCCATTTTTTTTTCCTTTCTAAATGTGGGCAAAATGACCATTTCTTGGCGTGTTAAAATCTGCTTATGACTTGGGATCTTGATAATATCCCAGAAAGCAGTCACAATGCAGCATATCTGCCAATTGTGAATTGGCAACTGTTCTTGCACTGTGTCACTAAATAAAATAATGTTTAGGACTAGGGAGCTTTAAATAAATTTGCTCATGGATTGTGTTTTGTGACTTTACTATGGCAATGATAGATGATAGATAGATGATAGATAGATAGATAGATAGATAGATAGATAGATAGATAGATAAATGATAGATAATTGTACAGAGTAACTGGAGCATAGTAAACCTTTGGTCTAATTTACCTGAGATTTTAATGGTAGATTGAATCCTTTTGCTTTTTTAGAACTCTGATTTTTTTGTTTGTGTTTTAATTCTCAGCAACATGAACTGCTCACTTTTCAACTTCATCTCCTTTTACTTTTCAAACTTGAAAAGTTTGAATTTAGGACTAATGGCATATACTTACCTGTTTAAGTAATTTATAAAGGCAGATACTATTCCAGGCTACCTTGTGTTAATTTTTATTCTTGTTTTCTGTGAAGAATTTCTTCATTCATCAACAAATAATTATTAGCTTCCTATTAAGTATCAAGTACTGTTCTGGGCAGTGAGGTTCTGTCCTAGGATAAGTTTTCATTCTGATCCCCAATATTGATTATGGCTGTGATAATGAGTTTGATAAGGCTAGAAATGCACTTCTTATCTGCAAATACAGTTTTATAAAAAAATGTGAAGCATGCTGATGAAAATAATGAGTTCCTATTCCTATTCATGTAAATAAGAAAGTAGTATAGTAGAAAATGACAAATACTTAAATCTTAGTTTTTATTATTTTCAAATCTACCCTTTTTATCCTTAATAGTTTATTTTAATCAGAATTTACCTTTTGTTTTTAATATTTTCCAGAAACTGGCAGACCTTTCTCTTCGTATCCAACAAATTGAAACAACACTCAATATTTTAGATGCAAAGGTTTGTATCTTGAATAATTTAGAATATCGACTTGGCTGTATACTTATCGACTGTCTCAATTATACTTTAATTGCATTTGGGAATGAAATAAACTCAGCTCCTGTGTCCTGAGGTAATACAGTGTTTTTTACTTGTTTTTTTTTTTAATTCATTAAAATTAGAAAAGGAAAGATAACTCATGAACTTGAGTCTGTTTAAATGTGTTCATGGGATGAGAGATCTCTTTCGTTATCCTAGTCAGAAGCATAATATGAGTAACATGTTAACAAATTGAGCTGTTACCTAGTTTACTTCATTTGATGGAAAATTATCAGTTATATTAATAGTAATTATTTGATGACACAGTAAAAATTATATGACTTGGGATGTCTCCAGAGCAGAATTTAGAGTTAATATCAGCCATTTGTATTGGCAAATATATTAAATACTAATGAAAAATACATACTTTGATGTCAGAAATTACAAAAGATAACTAGTAAAAATAGAATGTTGTTTTGATTTGAAAGCCTGCAGATTTGGGGTTTTCTGTCTGTAAAGTAATAAAGACACTAGTATGTTTTTGTGACTTTGTCCTTTTATCAAAAAAATTAACCTGAAAAAATACTAAGTATTTGTGAGGAAGTAAAATGACTGATATCTTTAGCATAAGGATCAGGATGTTTGTACTTTTATGTCTTCTTGTAGACTTCAGCCACTATATTTGTCTCAGAACATTTCTCTGACTCAGAAAATTTAGGATCCCTGGCCTTGAACATATTCAAGGAACTCTAGCTGCCATATGCACTTGAAACTGTTTGGACCCTCGCCACTGTGCTAAGTACCATCATCAGTCAACAGTTCCCAATGAAAATCACTGCTTCAGTTCTCATTACCAGTGGTCTTTTCATTATTTTTTATTATGAGTATGTGTCTTTTTTTCATGTTTGGGGAATTCTTGAGTCAGAGCCCAAGGTCACAAGAAAAGTTACTATATGGACAAGTTAACCTTAATTATTTCGATGGTCATAGAGTTAATCTCCAAAATTAGCCAAACATTTGACAAATGTTTATCATTGATACCAAGATAAAATCAGAAAACAGGGTTTACATGGATCTTGCGCCTCCAACAGAACATGCTTGATCACTGACAGCATGCCCGCTTTTTGGTGCATGAAAAAGAACACATTTTAGTAACGTTGGAAGATAAATGTTTAAAGAAAGAAAACAGTGAGCTCTGTCAGACATTAAAAGATGAAGACAAAAGTTTTGTCATTTCTCAAATAATTGAAAGTTGAAAGGTGCTACCAAGTACTTTTTCTACAACGTTTAGTAATGATCTTTTTACAACGTCTTCGTGAGGTAAGGATTTTTTATCCCCACTCTGCAGGTGAGAACACTGAGGCATAACGGGGATTTATACAAGGTCACGTGGCTTATGACCTAACCCAGGCACTGACTCCAAAGCCCACACTCTCATTTCTTACACTAGGATTTCTTATATTTTCAAAGTAATTCCTGGTTTTAAAAAAAAGTTATAAGCTAAATTAGACTTGTAAGAAATTGTTCAAGAATATTTTATTTATTAATGACTTTCCCTTTTTAAATAGTTGGTGGCATGGAGAATTTCAAGCACCAAAAATGAGGTTTTACAAACTTGTTTCTACAGGCTTAAAAACATAAGAGAGCTATTTAAAACACACACCTGGAAAGTTAGAGTGTTTAGGTACCTAATATTATCCTCATATACCAAAGTTAATTTTCTTTTCTCAGTTGTCATCTATCCCAGGCCTAGATGATGTCACATGTGAAGTATGTCCCATAAGTGTCACGAGTATCGCAAATGAATCACATGCTGAAACCACTTCAGAGCAATCACAGGTAAATATTTAAGTTCCAAGAAACATGAGCAGGTCTTCTGGTTACACCAGACAGACCTATGCAGCATATTGGATGGAAGAAGCTAAATAAAAGTATAAAACTTGGAATAGTAACATTTTAAAGCTTTAAGATAGGAAACGAAGTTTGAAAAAAATTAGCTGGGTTTTTTTTTGTCATTTTGAAGGGGTTTCCGAAGTTAATATTTTCTTTGCCTATGACGAAGCAACTTGACTTATACAGGACTAGGAAAAATCTTGAATATAATTATTTCTTTCAAGTCCACTATGGAAATTTTTACTAAGTTCTTATAAGAAATGTTGTTTTTAAATGTTTAAAAACTTTCAAACATACACAATAATAAAATAGTACAAGGAATGTCCAAGTGCCCATTACCCAGAGTCACCAGTTAAGGTTTTGTGGCCATTACCTTCATCTCTATTTTATCACTTGCGGTAGTGAACCCCAGGCATCATGTCATTTCACCCCTGTGTAATTCATGGCGCATCTGAAACGTTCTGACATTTTCTCGCATAACCACAGTACCTTTGTCATACACCATATAATTGACAAGTAATTCCATGGCGTCATCTAACCTCTTGTTACTCAACCTTTGTTCCGAGGACCAGCAGCACAGTCATCACCTGGGGGCTTGTCAGAAATATCAGGCTGCACCCCAGACTTGCTGAACCAGAATCTATGTTTTAACAAGTTCCCTGGGTGATTGATTAGTAGTTTCTTGAAATTTGAGAGATACTGATCAAAGAAATACCAGTTGTCTAAAAAGTATGTTTTGGATTTTACATTTGCTTCTCAAGCCTTAATGTCCATTTAATTTCTCTGTATAAGTTTAAATTACATATTTTTATTTCAAGAAATTAAAATTGATTGAGAATAATCTCTAGTGCATCTTACTGAGGTATTAAAATTAAAAATAAAATCATCCCAAACTTGGTGTTCTACCAACTAATACTGAACACTTATACTTCCTGTCTGTATGGAATATTGCATTTGTACCTAGAGGTACTTTTCACATAATATTTTGTAGATCATTATTGTGTTGACCATGGTGATAATGACTAACATGTAAAGGGTGCTTACAGGAACCACGCATACTTCTAAGTGCTTTCCATAAATTAACTTATTTAATCCTCATAACAGCCCTACAGAGTAAATTCTAGCATCGTTTCTACTTTACAGATGTGTCAGTTAAGGTACACAGAGGATGAGTAACTCACTAAGGGTCAAACAATAAGTATAAGAGCTAGGATTTTAGGATTTTGGCATCAGGCAATCTGGTGCCAAAAGTCACAGCTCTGTGACCCAGGCATCGCAGGTTTGATTCCCAGTCAGGGTAGATGCCTAGGTTGCAGGCCGTGGCCCCCAGCAACTGCATATTGATGTTTCTCTCTCTCTCTCCATCCCTCCCTTCCCTCTCTAAAAATAAATAAATACAATCTTTAAAAAAATAAAAGAAACTCTGTTTGAAAAAAAAAAAAAAAGTCACAGCTCTTACCTGCGGCACTACCCTGCCTCCATCCCCTATGCTGAATTCATTAAATGTGTTGCACCCATGTGGTATGACTCACTGTAGGAGGGGCCATGTATTTAGATAAAGCAGAGATTTTTGTAATGAATTAGATGACCATTTACTTAACAATGAGATACTAGAAAAATTAACATCTATTTCATTAATATAGGAAATTCTAGTTTGAGGACCTTTGGAATATATATAATGTGCAAGAGGAAATCCAGATGTTGTTGAGATTCCATTAAATATGGACCACGCTTTTTCTAAAACAAGACATATAAAAATTTAAAAAGTATTTGCACTCTACCTAGAAGAGTGGATACTAGCTGTCGTATGTTTCTATAAAGTTTTAAGTGTATTCGTATAACTTGGAATATTAACTTTTCCAGGTGTTATTGTGAATGCCATTTATAATACGCATTTTAAAACTTATGCAGTTGTATTCATCCTGCCTACTTAAGGTCTCAAAAAATTTATTATGAGTGATCACAGCTAAATTTTCTAAAATTTATAACCTGATATATCTCTGGCAATTTTATTTTAAAATTGTATATTAATTCATTTGGAGGATTTATGAAGTTCTCTTGGCTTCCTGAGTTTTAAAATGTGGTAAAGTTGTATATTGATTAGTTTAATAAAATAACTGTTTATCATGTTCTTAGTATCAAATCAACTTATTTCTTCTCCATTGTTATTAATTGGTATATTTTTGTAAAATATTTTGAAATGGACTTAAGTATTACTTAATACAGCATTTGCATTGGCATTACCGTGAGCTTATCAGATAAAGGATAATCATGCACTTTTTCTGAATCATCCATTCATTGTGATCTGTATATATGAGTCAAAGATCCAAGCTTTGCATACTGATTTTTCTGCAACTTTAATTTCATGGTTCAGATTTCATCATTACTCACAATAGAACATCCAATCGTGCAGATGTGAATCAAATGAAGGACAGTTGAGAGATGTGATAGAGGATTTATTGGGTCATTCAAATAGCAAAGGTGTAAGACCTGACATAATTAAACCTTGTTGAGGTCTTGATTATTAGGCAAAAGTTAATGGCTAAGTTTTGAGATCCAGAGGGCCTATATGTAATTACCATTTAGTCTTATTTACTTTTGTATGAATTTATTATTCATAACTTTTTTAAAAAACATATTTGGGTCTTGTTTGTGTTTTTCATTTAATTAAATGTTTTGGCTTTTAGTATTTATTTACTTTACAGATGAATACACACACACATACACACACATACTCCTTTTTGTGCACTTAATGTGACAGTAGAAACCTGAAGGATTTTTGGATGTTTTATTTGCATCAGAGTTTTTGACAGATTTAATTTATATTTGAATTATCTGAGGAAAAACCTCAATATGTAATTCACATTCGTATTTTTAAAACTGAATATTTAAAGATACTTCTTGATTTATCTACATTTCAGCATAGATATGTGGACATGAAATTTATTTCATCCTGTTAAGGAAATTAATGTTAATATACAGATAATGAGTGAGAATTCACAAAAATAAACTTACTCTAAATGTTTAGCTGGATGGAGAAGTCAAGAACAGTCTGAGCTGTGCGCTTAGGGCAGAGCTGCAGTGCGGGCAGGTTTCAGTCCGCGCAGAGCTGTGGGAGCTGCCTGCGCGAGGGAAGCATTTCTCTCTCTGAGACCCTGCCCCAGCATTCTTCACTGTGAGTAGTAGTCAGTGTCTAATTTTAACCACTCTGTGGAGAATGTTACAGTTAATAGTTTTGTCAGTAGCTGAAATGCACAAAACCAGATCATTTTGTTTGAAAAATGAGTTTTTTCTTCCACAAATTCTCTAGGCATTGCTTTTTGAGATGTTAGAATGGCCATATCAATTTAGAAAAAGATTATTTTGTAAATGAGGAATTCAATTGTGTAGATGATAGACACTTAGAAAATCAATTCATTGTGAATTAGAATCGAACAATAGACAAATTGAATAGTTTTATTAGCTTTATTAGAAGTTTTATTAAAATAATATGTCTACCGATAACTCATCCTTTTTTATAAGCTCCCTTGGGAAAGTAAAGCAGAATTCTAATATTTCTTAATTCCATAAATATATTTGCATTTTTAAGTAACAAAATAATGTTATTAAGTGTAGCTTCCTCTAAATCATATTTAAATATTTATAAATATTTGGAATCATATATCTTATTAAACTGTTGGTATTTAAATTTAGAAATTTTTTTTCTGATATTGATTGCTTTAGATTATTAAAAAAACCCTTTAAAGTAACATGATGGACCCCTTTTGTGAATTGTCTAAAGATTTACGTGAAATACTCTCTACAGCAGAACAGTTTACAAGACTCTGGACCACAGGAAAGTGAAGTAACAGCAGAAAATATCTTAACTGTAGCCAAGGATCCAAGATATGCCAGATATCTCAAAATGGTTCAAGTGGTAAGCCGATTTGGTCTGTCTTCTCTGTCTAGCAGCCTCCTTTGAAATTCTTAACCCTGGAGGTTCCGTTGTTATTTTTCAACCTGAAGAACTGCTAAACCGAGTGACCAAGTTGTCTACTCTCTTACTTCTTTCCTATGTTCAATTGATGTCCTGGAAAAAAGTAACCAAAAGTCAGATCTTTCTAATTAGAATTGTTCTTACACTTCAAACTAAAAATTTAATATAGATTTGCATAAATTTTCTTGCTTTAGACAGTTACCATTGCAAATCTCGGATGTAGCAATAAAGAAATGAAAGTGGACTCTTCATATGGTGTTAGCTTAATTCCCATATGCCAGTACAAAAATTTTTTTTGTATATTTTATTCTGAATTTTGTCTATCAATGGTTTGGTTCTTGGAAAACAGCATAAATCACCCTTTATGGCCAGTGTGGCTCAGTTGGTTGGAGCATTGTCCCATAAACTGAAAAGTCGCAGGTTCAGTCCCTGGTCAAGGCACATACAAGAGGCAACTGATTGACGTTTCTCTCGCATCATTATTTCTCTCCCTCTTTCTCTCTCTTCCTTCCCCTCTCTCCAAAATCAATAAGCATGTCTAACAGCATAAATCTTTCAGCCATATAACGTAATGATTTTAATTTATTATATGATTGTAGAATGTGTATTTTTTCTAGGAAATCATTACATGGTATGATGCCACGGTATGAGCTGCAGTTGTATATAACAGCAGGCACTAATTTCTTTCTGTTCCTGTAAAGGTCCTATTGCAGTGGTTGAAGGAGCTAGCAGCCCATTGTTTCTCTGTTAATTAAAAAGTGATGTTGGTTGAAGGGGAGGTAGCAGCCCACTGTTTTTCTGTCAATTAAAAAAGTGATGTTTTTGTACCATTCCACTATCAGGCAAATGAAGTACTAATACTAAAGAAGAACAGTTCTCTTTTGCTCTCGATACATTCCTTACCAGCAAAGTAATTTAAACAAATAGTGTCTGGCAACCAGAAAGAGTGGGTTGGCTCATTTAGAAGCTGCAGTGTTGACAGTGGGAGGAGAGAATGTCAAAGCAGTGGGCTTGTCGCTTCCAGAATTCTTCATTGTCGGTCAAAACCCGGGACTCTGTCTAGTCTGTAGAAAAAAACTGAACCAGACTTTGGGATGAAAATATACAAAGTTATTTTATTATAAGAATAAAGCAGAACTAGTTTGATATGAATCATGATAAATAAGTTTTTAAAGCTAGAACCCAGGAAAGCTTGAGCTAAGCTTAAAATATGGGCTGTTAAAAACTGTGTGTTTGACTCTCCCAAACTAAAGAGGAAGGGTTTCAGAATGACTCTGGAAGCCTTTTTATTTAGTCTCTTCTTGCGTAATATATATGAAGGATGAAATAGGAACATCGACTTGATTTCTACACAAATGCCCTGACATCTTTGATAAAAGACTGTATCTTAGGATAACTGTTACATTCTTAATGCATTTATTACTTCTGATTTTATAAGAATTTTAAAAACTCTTATTTTTCTTTTCTGTATAAATCTGTCCATTTATTCCACAAATATTTATTAAACACTTACTTTGAGGTGCTGTAGTAGGTATTGTCTATATCTGTTTAGACAGCTAAGGTTTCCAGCACCACTTAAAATTATTTTTATTAATTATTTAGACTGATTCCATTGTGTTTCAGAATTACATATATCATACGTGTGTATACATATATATATTTAAATTACTTCTTAAATATTCATTCTTCTATTCATATGGCTTTCTATCTTACTAGGAGTGAAAACCAAATTCCTTCACAGGCCTATGAGGTCCTGTGCAGTTTAGCTCTCCCGTTACCTTTTTGATCTTTTAGCTTTGCTTCCTCAGCTCAGCTCTGCCAGCCTTCTTGCTGTCCCATGAATACATAAGTGGCCAGCCTCCTCTCTCAAGGCCTCTGTGTCAGCTGTCCTGCCTGCCTCAGACTCTTCCCAGACGTCTTCACGGTGTGCCCCTTCGCTTCCTTCACCCTTCACTCACGTATCACCTTCCCTCTGGCCTCGTTCCTTTTACCCCTTACCTGCTTCGTGTTTCTTCACATAGCCTTCCAGTAATATGTGAAATGCTACTACCCTTACATGCAGTGTTCGTGTGTCCCTCAACTGGAGTATAAACTCCAGGAGCACGGAGGGTTATTCAGGTGCTGCACCATCCCAGTTCCTGGAACCATACCTGACACTTAGTGTTTACCAATGAATGAACGTGCCTGTATTCTTCTCTATGCCATTTTACCTTTTGCTGGGTTTTGCTGATAAATTTCTGTTTTTTACACTAAGTCTGTGTCTTTTTTGTCAAAATACAAGTTCCTAGTCCCTACTCTACTAAATTAAAATCTCTGTTGGGATTTAATGTTGGGACTTTGAGCTAGAGCATGCATATTAAAAAAAAAAAAAGTCCTTCTGATTAAGAAGTACTTAAAAATATTTCAATCTATATTAAACATCATTAAAACATTTTATTTAGAAACACTTAAGAAAGAATAAATAATTATTAATTTTTTAAATTATTACTTATTTATTTTTAGAGAGGGAAGGGAGGGAGAAAGAGAGGGAGAGAGAAACATCAATATGTGGTTGCTGGGAGCCATGGCCTGCAACCCAGGCATGTGCCCCGACTGGGAATTGAACCTGCGATGCTTTGGTTCGCAGCCCGCGCTCAATCCACTGAGCCACACCAGCCAGGGCAATAATTATTTTTTTTTAAAGAAATCTTATAGAAGTACTTTAGCTTTGGCCCATTCTTTTTGCTTGGTATCACTGAGTGTGTGAGCAGGGGCTTCGTTTCTTCTGCCTCAGGCTTTTCTTGTTTTTAACCCAATTATCCTGATTTCAGTTCTTCACCTACCCTCTGCCTTTGTCGATTCTAATTCCTCAACGTTCCCAGGGTTCTGGAGGTGCTGCCACTCTGTGGTATGTCCCTCTTCAGGCACGTAGACTTGGCTTGTCTGAGCTGAGTCATCAATCATTCTTTTATCTGCTTTTAATTTCTGTGGTACTGTGGTCCATATATGCCTCTTAGTCATTAAAATTGGGAGCTTGGGCCTTAATGTCTGGAGGTGATTTTAAGGGAGCAGCATCTTTACTCTGCCGCCTTAAAACTGCCGGTTCATCCAAGTTCAATTTAACTTTACTGGTCTTAGTTTTTCTGTGCCAGCCTGGATCCCAGAATCGTATTACCCAACCTTTGTTTCCCACTGCTGCCTGTCCTGAATTCCACTCTTCATACCAAACCACAAGTTCTTCCCGATATAAGCTCCATGCTTTTCCACCTCTGAACCTGAATCCCCTTTCTCTTCATTGCCCAGATTCTGCTCCTCTGACGTGTTCCTGTGAATACTTCCTCCAAGTCATCACAGGTTCTGAACCCACCAAGACATAAAACTAAAGTAATATCTCCTGTCATTGACCTATCTAACCATGTTATCTATATTTTTTATGAAACATACAGCTTCATACCTTATTCATTGATTATTTACACATGTTCTGTCTCCTCTGTTTGATTTCCCCAAAGGAAATCATGAGAGGAAAAACTACATCTTTGTATTCATCTTTGATTCATCTTTGTATTCACTTTAACACTTGCCCATAAAGGTGCTCGATCAGTATATACTGAATAAACTATTTTACTCTGATTTTAACTCGCCTTCCTAGCGTGTGTCACCTGAAAATATATAGAAATGCTCCCATTTCTTCTAGTTACTGATCTAAAATGTTTTGTAGAACCAAACCAAGAATAGACCAAGTAGTGGACCTTCTCATGATTGACATGAGTCAGCCAGTCATCACTCTGATTGAGACATCTATAGATCCAGCATACGTCCTGTTTCCTGAGTATATCATGACTGACTGAAAATGTCCAACCACAGGTATAGGCTACATGTTTGACAGTGCCCTTGTCTTTCCTGGGCATGGTCACTACCAGAGTTCCTGTCACTTCTGCGTCATCGTTCAGTTCTCTTTGTTCAAATGTAAGTATGAAATAGTTAAATCAGTTCCCCTCAGTGCTTTTTTTATCTGTCGAAGGGTACAATTTTCAGCATATAGGAACTTATCAGATGCTTTGATTTGGGAAAAATTAAGCTGCCATTACATCATGTTTGTATTTTAATCCTTACACTTGTTTGTAACATGTTACAGAAAACTCATCTGGATCCTGCATCTGGTCATGTTGCCAAAAAGAATGCTTCATCTGATAGAATGATTGCCCTTTTTAGCTTCACTTAGGGGTTCCTTTATTCCACGTTCAAGAATTTCCATATACCTGGATACACACTGATTTATAGGTATCTTTCTCCTTCCATAGTAAAACATTGTAAAACATGCCTTTCAAATGCCAGTCCCCAGTCTTAATTTCTTCCAAGTGTTAGTGATTCCTGAGATTTACTGATTTTGAAATTTCATGTTTGCTGTATACAAATACACACACACACACCCACACTTTTATTTTAGGCCACTGGACTTGTTCTCTATTTTTTTTTACACTTCTCTTTTTAATTTCCTGCTAGTTCTTTCACTGATATTTCTTTCCCTTCTCATTGAGGACTTCTAAAATTAATTTTTTATTCAGGTACTGCTGGGTAATAACATTATATAAATTTCAAGTATACAACATTATCATTCAGTATCTATACTCTATTTTGTGCTTACCCCCAAAGTCTGGTTTCCATCCATTACCATATATTCTGTGCCCTTCCCCCACAGCCCTTGCCTCTGGATATCACCTTCCTTTTGTCTGTATCTGCGGGTTTATTTTTGTTATGTTAGTTCATCTCACTTTTTTGTTACATATTCCACATATAAGAGAAATAATATGGTTTTTGTTCTTTTTCATCTAATTTATGTCAGTTAGCATAATACCCTCAAGATTTTTCCATGTTGTCACAATACCATTGTCACAGTATTTCCTTTTTTATGGCTGAGTAGTATTTCGTTCTATAGTGCCACCTCTTTATTTAGCCATGTGTTGATAGACACTTAGCTTGTTTCTGTGTGTTGGCTGTTGTAAAGAATGCTGCATTGAACATAGGAGAACGTATATATTTTCAAATTTTTGTTTTCACATTCTTCTGGATAAGTACCCAGAAAAGGGACTCTAGATCATATTCTTAATTTTTTGCAGAACTTCCATACTGTTTTCCATAGTGGCCGTACCAGTTTACAATCTCACCAACAATGTATGAGGGTTCCCTTTCTCAGCATCTTCTCCAACACTTAAATTTTGTCTTTTTGATAATAATCATTCTAACAGCTATGGGGTGATACCTCATTGTGATTTCATCAATGATATCATCATTGTCTTTATATTTTTTTATTTGCATCTCCCTAATAATTAGTGATACTGAACATATTTGCATGTGCCTATTGGTCATCTGTCTATCTTCCTTGGAAAAATGTCTATTCAGATTTTATGTCCCAAGGACATTTTCTACCCTTTGATTTCAGCTAAAAGCCCCTTGATCATACCTGTGGGTTTTGCTAAACATAATCTTTTGGTTCTTCTGAACCATTTAGCACTTTTCCAGGAGTATAATCATTTTAGTGTCATACGTCATCACCAAAATACTATCCTTCCACAGCATCTGCATAGCTGGTAGTGTTTCCTGTCTCTATACCTTCACGGGACTGTAGCTCTAACTGGAAGAACAGCTGAGAGTATCACCCTGTTTTAGGAAATGCCTCACAGAAGAGTCATTAGAGACCCATTACAATCTGTATCATTGAATCCTTCAGTTTCTGCCATTGATGTGGGAAGAACCTAGATACTTCTGTATCTCTACTTCAGGATGGTGAAGTGCCTTCCTATTTTCTATTCAGATATTCATTCTGCTAAGGTGGTTCTGTTCCTTGAGTGTGACTGAGAACAAACAGTGTTCAAAGGGATATAAAAGGAAAGAAAAACAAATATGAACACTTCCTGTAAGGATGAACCTAATCCCAGTTCATTCTAGAGGGTAGCTTCATTATAAATTGCCCTTGCAATGCTGGAAAGTGTTTCACTTTCCCAATAAGATATAGATTTTTATTAAAATACTCAATGTTTCTTTACCTCAGAAGATGGCTAAAGTTTTCGTAGCTTACCCACTACTTGAAATTTAGTTTTAGTTATTAATGTAGAGAAAGGCTAGTATCAGCATAACTCATCAAATTAGTTGTCCTTCATTTGTTGGTATGGTCGTGAGTAGTTTATCACCCATTGTACGCATTAGAACATGTTACCAAAGCTGAATTCTAGGAGCCTGCATTCTGGATAGGGGATTGCTATATTAGCAAAAGGGAAGCTAGCATGTTCTCATAAACAAACAAACAAAAAACTGTCTTTCTGAAAAAATCACTAGATGCCAACAGTATAAAAATCTATTCTAAGACCCCCCAAAATATTTCTACACCCTCAAAAGAGAATTAACAGTGTTAGAAGTCCTGCTAGCTCCTAAAGATAATAATAGGATTTCTCTCATTTTTTCATTGTCTTTATATTTTTATCATTTAAAAATGAGCTGTTGTTCCATAACCAGATTATTACATCTATAGTTCCACTTAAGCTGAGTTTATTTTTTTCCAAAATGTAATATCCTTTCCTTCAGCATCTTAATACTTACTAGGCCCTCAACCCTCTTGTGATCACTTCTCTGGCTTCCTTTCTGAATTATTGTTTAGAACCCGTCTTATTCTTTCTAGTAAGATAGAGAGTAGACAAATGTTTCTCAAGCCGTTTTAACGTTTCTGCTAATGTAAGTTTGCTGACCACCCATGTAGCGATCACTCACTGCAGACAGGAAGACATATAGGAGATCCTACAAATTACAAATACAGATTTTTAAAAAACTTTCAGGCTTCCTAAGTATCAATGAACTATAATCTTTTTGGCTGTTTTCCTAAGCTGCCACAAAAACTGCCTTTTCTTGGGTCTAGCTGTTTCCTGGAATGTACTGCTTTTATATTTGCTGTGCTTCCTTGTCACATAACCTGCAAATCAGTTTTAGGACTTAGGTAGTTAAAACTGCCTAAAATATAAACTCCTCTGAACATAAGCCAGCAGAATTTCTTATTTGTCACAAGTACCAGTTCGCAGAGAAATAAGCAGCACCTTGTGTTTTGGTCTCCATGCCTTTTTCTGTCTGCTCCTGGATGACTACCCTCAGGGAGATACAAGAATGATTACAGTTCCAGAAAGGAGCTGTTTCTGTAAGACATCTGAATGCCTAAGAGTACACCCAGATCTGTACTCTGTAATTCTGGGATGCAACATGATACAGTTTCTGAGCTTTGTCATACTATCCTGTGTGACCATGTTTGGGTCATGTCACCTTTTGAGGCTTCAGTTTCGTCACACGTAAAACGAAGTCTGAAGTTCTCTCTAGATTTATGATCTATTTAACTGATCCCCAGATTTGGATCTCATTATTAATAAATGTTCCTGGAACACCTGCTGGCATTTTCTGATTTTTTTTCCTTTTTAAGCAATTTTACACAAGATTTTTCAGTGAGTAATACTGTTGTGTTCCAAATGTGGCAGATAATTGATTCTGATTTACTGTTTGTTGTCACAGTAGTGCAGCACAAGCCTTTACTAAATCACATATTGCTTTTATAACTTAACTGGAATTGTGTACATAGATCACTTTTCCAACAATTCCCCCCCTTTTACTGGCAGAGCTTGGTGAATCCTTTGCCAGTAATAAATTGTGCATTGGGAAAGTCCGACTTCTACATTAAGAAGCTAATGACTTGGATTTTTTGTAGCCAAATTTGCCAAAACAGTCTCTTCGGACACTTGGGCTTTTTTAAAGCTCTGTTTTCTTTGGCTGGCTTAAAATGTGAATTGAATAATCTCCTTGGTTCTGGTGGTTCTGATGCATCTGTTGCCAGCCGTGGATGTTGGCCTGGGGAAATGTGACTTCCATTTCCTAAGGACAAAGAGTCTCCAACTGAATATTAAAGATGTTCACCAAAAAGTTATATACCTTGGACCTTGTAAAACTAATCAAGCATGAAGTAGAGTGTACTTTAGAGAAGGTGTAGTTTTTGTAAAAGTAATAAAGCATTTAAAACCTTATTTGAGATAGGACCCCAGTGTGACTTTCCATGGTCTGGAGAGCCCCAGGCTAAGTTCCTTATCACTGATCAGTAGTGTGGTCAAAAGTGATCCACTTCCGGTCATAGGTGTGGCAAACACTGGTGTGGATTTAGTTTGACAATTATATATCATTTCTTCTTGTATTGCGTTTTTTAAAAATCCATAGGTATAATAATATATGTTGTGCTTCATTTATAATACCATAGATTTACTAATCAATACCAAGGTCAGTATTGTTTGAGTACATATAGGTTTGGGTGTGGCGGACAACATTTTGTGCTATTTCACAGTGAAGATAAAGCCATGTATATCTGCACACATAGGAATGCAGATAAAGAAAAAGATGCAAATGAACACTTGTCTGTTTAATTAATTGCATAATTTAGCCAACTCTGAAAATTGAAAACGGAAAATATTTTCTTCTTCCTATCAACTAAATGGTCATCCAGGTCCATTTGATCACAGCTGAAAGAAAGAAGCAAAGCTTAGCATAATGATATACTTACTGTATGAGTAGTATTTGAGTTGGGTTAAATGGACTTCAAGCGACCACAGTTAACCTCTTTTTTCAACATTCTATCGTATATCAAATGCAAGGAAGATTAGAGAAGAGAGGTTTCTCATACGGCAGAAAACTGTGACAGTTAGCCACCACTTGGGAGCTCCTGAGGTGCTGCCTATGTTTTGCTATGGCCTGAGTGTCTAGAGAAGAATCTAGAAACAGGTGACTTTTCTAGTATTCTTGGCAAAGAATTACTAAAATTACTTATCTCTGCTAAAGATAGTGAACTAGCTTCTAAGGAAACCATGTGTGAAGAATTATGACAGTTTACAGGTTGTGATTTTTCAATATTCTGTTTGCCTTTTGAATTCCCAAGTTGCCTTGAAACTTAGGGAGCTCAGAACCAGTCACACTGTGTACACATTCAACGTTGACAAGCATTGCTCTCAAGCGATGTATTTGCCCTTCTGTTTATTCTTTGCTATTTTATTTTTCTTATGTTTGTTTGTTTGTTAGAGACCAGTAAACAGCGATATTGCTAAGTTCAGGTTTTAATTCCTGATGTATGATGAAGTTAGTATACTGAAGGGAAAACATGTGCTGGGCAGGTACTACTATGTCAAGATGGTTGTCAGTATCCATTTGGTAGTCATGTATGTACCTGCCTTGGGATTTATCTATTCCTACCACTGTTACCATAATCGTACAGCTCAGAATATTTAGTACTGATACCATGTTTTTCATTGTAATTATCCTCAGGTGGCATTCAATTACCATGAAAGGTTTGATTTGTGAATAATCTGTTTCCAGGAACTAATTATTCAACCATAACCGTGTTTATTTATGGTGCTTATGATTTCTGGGAAAATATATTTTGAACTGTGAACTTCACTCAGGAGGTTTTGGAATTCTCAATCTTAGTTGAAGAATTGTCACATACCCATGATACTATACATAGAATACCCTAAAGATTCCACCAAAAAGCTACTAGAAGTGATCAATTCAGTAAAGTAGCAGGCTACAAAATAAATATCCAGAAGCCAGTTGCACTTTTATACACCAATAATAAACTATCAGAAAGGGAAACTAAGAAAACAATTCAATTCACAATTGCTTCAAAAAGAATAAAATACTTAGAAATAAATTCAAGCAAGGATGTAAAAGACCTTGTACTCAAAAAATTATAAGACACTGAAGAAAGAAATTGAGGAAGTACAAATAAGTGGAAGCATATACCATGTTCATGGATAGGAAGAATTAACATCATTAAAATGTCTATACCACCTAAAGCAATCTATAGATTCTGTGTAATTCCTATCAAGATAACAATGGCATATTTCATAGAACTAGAACAGATATTCCAAAAACTTATATGGAACCACAGAAGACCCCAAATAACAACAGCAATCTTGAAAAAGAACAAGGCTGGAGTAATCATGCTACCTGATACTAAACTACACTGCAAAGCCATAGTAACCAAAGCAGCTGATTTTGTTGCTGGTCGAGCACCATATAGTAATCAAAAGCAGCTGACCGAGATCTGGTGAACAGGAAGGGGGCAGGGGGGTCAGGCCATTTTTGGTCAAAAACTGCTGAACACTTAGTGTGTTGTGGGCAGGTGTGCTAGTAAATCACCCATCAGGAAATGGGCAAACACGTTGAAAGTCTTCCAAACAACTTCACTGAAGCCAAATGCAGCCTCTCACAACAACACCAGCTGGTGCACTGATACAGATGGGTTCCTAGAACACTCACCTAGTGGGGGAAGCCTGTATGACAAGGGGCTTGCCCTGCAAAGATAATTCCTTTTTGGGAGACCTCCCTTGTACAAATGGTGTATTATAGAATTGTATACCTGAAACCTATGTAATTTTTTAACCAATGTCATCCCAATACATTCAATGAATGAAAAAAAAATTGTCACATACCAGCAAAATGGTGTACACACAAATGTCAAGTCTTCATTTGAGTTGTAGAAGGATATTTGGTTACTGTGCACTTGAACCATACAGTTTTAAATAATGTCAGATAATTAAGATTACTTTAAATTGGAATATAATTTTTTTG
Organism: Tonatia bakeri; assembly: GCA_004024845.1. NCBI lineage: Eukaryota > Metazoa > Chordata > Mammalia > Chiroptera > Phyllostomidae > Tonatia > Tonatia bakeri. The sequence goes on along the minus strand of PVIA01003865.1, from coordinate 38,828 downwards.
CCCTTGTGTTGGAAGAGAATGCATTTCTTCAGGAATGTATTCTCTATGTCATATTTTTAAGTTATTGGCATAATTAAAATGATAGAGATAATGTATAAGACAGCTTCTCTGAAACAGACCTTTTCAAGCAAAACATGTAGTTCTTTATTTCAGCGTATTTATTTTACTAACTATCTGTAAAATTTACTTCATCTACTTTAAATTCATGGTGACACCATACCTGTGTTCATCCTTCCCCACAAAAGAAAGAAAAGGAAGGAATATAAACAAGCAGGCAAACCCAGAGGAAGGAACTTTTAGAGGGTAAGCCTAAGGTATTTTTAAATTTCATAGGACTTTCCTTTAAATTATATATAAAATGGGAAGCAACAAAAACAGGGACATTTAGCAGAAAAATATTTTTGACTCTGGACTTGAGTTTTTCATTCCAACTCCTTTAAAGAACTTCTCAGCCCTTTAGAAAGTGTGACAGACAGAATATTACTGGAAAGGTTCATAAGGAAGCTTTTGAAGATATACACGAACAGTGGGAGTTTTCCACTTCGCTGAAACGTGTGATATAAATCTTTTACTCTTTTCCATTATAATGTTTTAGATACCCAACTTTGGTTTCTCAGTGCCACTCTTGCTTTCCTACTGACCACCTCTGCCTCCTTCATACATATAAGGTACGTCACATAGAAGTTTTCCAAATTGGTGAGGAAATAATAGTAATATAAAGTAAGTAGTTGCTAACTTACATTTACTCCTTTCAGAAATATTGTGAATCTCACCTTGAATATAAATTTGTCTAAGATTGTGATTAATAAATGGAAGAAAATGTATAGACCAGAGCTGCAAATGAGCTATAATAAGGAAGTGGACTCACATCAGCTGGGAAAGATGTTTCCTAGAGGTTTTAGAGCCCATCAGCTTGAGGAAGGCCTTTTAGCACTGACTTTGGACGAGGGTCTCGGCTAGCGTAAGCATTCAATTCAAGGCGGACACTTATGTGCCTTGAACTGACTGTAGCAATGTCAGATGGCAACAACGTACTTCATTTGTAAATCAGTTTTTTGGTAAGGATTGTTTTATAATTTGGAGAAAATGCTAATATATTTACTGTATTTTTTTTAAAAAAACTATGTTTTTTAAGAGAAAATAGATTTTAAAATGTTTTATTGGTAAAAAGTGATTGAAAATTATATATTCCTCTACCTGAAGATACCTACATTTTTTCGTATTTATCTACGAAATATTTTGTATTTATCTATTTAAATATTTCCAGACCTAAGTACAGCTCACCAGATCTTTCACAATATAATAATAGCATCTCAACTTTCCTTATTCTTTTCCTAGTCCAAGTTCACAAATGACTTTTATTCAGGTAGTTGGTTAGACAACATGCTGATGACACATTAATATCAGATTTAGGGCTCTTCATTGTGGTTCTGTAGCCACCCTAATTCTGGCCATCTCTCCTTGAATACGTACCTATGGATCTCTAAGGACATTGAATGAGTGATTCATAATTCCTCAGTTCACACACACTACCACTTTTGAAAAATTAGTTTGAAAGCAAATATTTATTGGTTGCAGTTAGAATTGTTTTTATAATTACTAAGAACTCCATTCTTTTGTTGCTATATTGGAGATATTTCTGTAAATCCTCTTGAATAGGTACATAGAGTAATGAGTTTCCAAAACCATGATTAAGAGACTATCTGAACTTACTATTCTTTTAAGTCAAATAGTGAATTCCAAAATGATTTGCCATAAAAATTCTTTTAAAATTTTTATTCCTTAAAGTAAATATGCAATTAAATTTAGCAAATTCTAATCAATGCCTGTTTTCAAGCACAAATATCATTTGAGTGAAGTGAGACTTAGCAAGGCTACAGTGCAGCTGAAGCATCCTAATGGAGTTAGAGCGTGACTTGAATCATCAAAGCAAGCCTTTAAATTTTAGATGCTGCTTTACATTGTAGGGGAGGGAAATGGGTCTTCCAAAGCACCTAATTACTCTGAGATTTAAAAACAAACTTGAGTAGCTACAAAATGCAAAGAACACAGCATGCACTCTTGGTCGTTGACAACCAAGAGTATTTATCATGTTGTAAGGATATCCAGGGGAAAAAACCAATCACATGGGGAAATAGATGCAGCTATATTTTAAGTCTCATAATAATAGATCCCTAACTTTTTTGAAGTAATTTTTAAAGGTTTTCTTGATAGGCATTTAGGTTAACCTCCTTAGTTCCCATGCCAAAAAGGCACAAGTGGAACTGCTAACGTGTATTAATTTTATGAATAAGTAACAGTATCTGCCTTACCAACCTCCTGGGGGCCCTGGTCATGGCTGGTATAATTTTATCCATTTTATCACATGATTTGTTCCCTTGTCTTTAAAGATACCTGATGCACAGTCAGTGAAGAATACTTTCTCCCTATGAAACTGATCTGTTGAAACAATCATAGAAAAAGGAATAACTTCCTGTAGCTCCGTAGAAACCACTGTGAATAGTACCGGTCAAGATTTGTGAGCTTCTTTTGTGTCCACATATTTAATTTCAAATTAATGACCCTTGGAGGTAACAGTATCAGAGATAATTTTAGAGCCTATGATTTTCTAAATCTGTAGTCATTAGAAATAAGGCTTCCTTTTTATAGATGGCCATATTCATTCTACAGTGATTAAGAGATTTATTCAAATTAACCTTGTATGCTTTCACAGAAAGCTTCTAGGAGAAAAGATTATTAAACATACACTTGTTTTTGTGTTATGGTTTATTCAATAAACATGTATTATCTGTTATATAGAATATTTTATCTGAAAATTTTTTCTATACATAACACCCTACTAATATATATTATAAAATGCAGCATAAATATTTTAAAGAGAGCGTTACTGACTATCAGAAGGCAAAGACATGATGGAGTCCACTTTACTAAATTAAGATTTAAGTAAAAAAGGCTGATTAGAGGACTACCTGCCCTTTTTTCAACCCATAGCGTATTTTTCTACTCTTACTCATTCCATCTTCCTGAAAATAAAAAAGGTATACTATCCACCTATCAACTCAGTAGATCTTTATGTTGACCTAGTAGGGCAAAAACTTTCTAAGCTTCCTATTTTCCATCTTTCAGAACTGAACTGTTGTGATTCAAGCTCATAAACTAAGAGAAAAAACTCAAATATAAGGAGTTTGTTATTTTTAAAAAGGAAAACCATCTCTATTAGATTAAGAAGGGGTTTCCTCCTTCTGATTTAAAACTGTAGGAAAATTTCAACATGGTTTATAAAGGAATTTAGTAGCTTGGATTTCATTAACACAATAACAAATAAATGTAAATATTGGCAGTCCTATATAACCTTCAGTTTTTGTGATGCGAGAAACTAGTATTTAACTATCAGTGTTGCCATCATAATTTCATTACTGTAGCTTCTTTACACACATTCTCCAGTGATGCAAATACAGACATGATTTTTTGGAACGTCAGACTTATGGCTGCCTTCTCTCTTCTTCATTACTTATGTTGGACAAACTGCTGTTTCACTCGCCAAAAATAATCCCACAGTTCAGTAGGCTTTAGTTCTGAGGTCTCTCGTGTCCTCCTTAGACCACCAGTAGCCTTGTTTCTTGGAGATCAGAAACTGGACACTTCTTTTTGATGTTTAACAAACCAGTCTGTTCCTTAACCTCTAAGGACGAACACAGCAAAACAACAAATTTTCTAAGCAACGTCACCAGAAACATAGCAAATCCATTTGGAATGCATCCTTTGTAACAGGCCAAATTATTTTTGTATCAAGCTTTATGATATTTGTGTTAAGCTGATAAAAGTCAAGCCTCTAATAGGGTAAGATATTCTAAATTATGTGTATTTTCTTTTATCCATATCTATATAAAAATGACTGAAGACTTTTTAAGTCTTTGTTTTTAAACCCCTATCCCATCTTCAAGACTCACCTCAGGGAATCCTCTGCTGGGTCTAACATTGCCCATTATGCAAGCTTCTATTATAAGTTTCATGGTTGTATTGTGATCACATGTTTAACCCATCTATTAGACTACTCCCTGAGACCAGGGGCTGATTATACCTTTATTTTCTCAGCATAAAGCACTGTGCTGCCATAGTGATATTAAACATCGAGGTGTGTGGGATTTTCATGTCAGAATTCTACTGCTAACCACAGTGAATTGACTGATAACCACTCTGTCAGAACCCTGAGATAGAAAAGTAACATCCTTCAGACCAAGGGACGGACAACTGCAAAAGAAAGCAAGGAAACCTTAACTGGGCTGGTGCCCAGAAAATTCAGGGTAGGCCTCTTGAGAAATCGGACTGAGGCATCAGAGCTCCTAAGGGGCCTCTTCTGTGCCTTAGGGTCAAATCTGAATGTCACAAGTAGCTAGTGACATGGGAGGACTGTGCAATAACAATGGAAAGAGCATGTGATATCAGTAGGGAGGTGTCTTGAGTTTTTTACCATGTGAGCCTTGGCTCAGCTCACCCCTTCTACCACGTGGAATAAAGAGATAAGAGGGAGAGTGTCCCAATGGTGTGTGCAACCTTTTAAAGCACAGTGACCCGCCCTGACTGGTGTGGCTCAGCTGATTAAGCGCTGGGCAGTGAATCTAAAGGTCACTGGTTCGATTCCCAGTCAGGGCACATGCCTGGGATGCAGGCCAGGTCCCCGGATGTGTGTAAGAGGCAATAGATTGTTTCTCTCACACATCAATGGTTCTCTCTCCTTCTCCTGCCCTTCCCCCCTCTCTAAAAATAAATAAAAATAAAACCTTTAAAAATTGTATAGCACAGTGACCCAACTCACTTTTGAAAGTGATATAATCAAAGTCCTCAAATAGAACTCATCAGATTAGTGCTTCCTCATCTCTTGGGATGATGCGAAGAGGAGGAGTTGACAAATGCACTTGGTTACATCTTCTCCCTTTAGAACTTTATAAGTGACTTTTCAATAAATGTTCATTTATCTATCAAATCAGTTCCCTTTTCAAGTAAATTTGTATTTCTGACATAGCCTTATTGTTTTGATGTTATCCTAAACTTTGAAATTCACATATTCTCAATGTTCTTATCACTATACACTTCTAAAATTATCAGTACTCAGTATTGGTATTGGTGTAGGGAAGATGTATAATATAGCCTCAGGAGTTTTTGAATTCTATTTGATTTTTGTGCATGGAATTAGACCATTTGCTTATAAAAAGAACATTAACATAGCTATACTTAAGAGTAGAAAGCTCTGAAACCTTTATTTGAAAAGAAATTTATTAACTATTAAGTTATCAATATTTTCTTTAGGTGGTAGAAGAGTAAGAATATGATACCTGGCTACTTCTGTACAGTACAATTACCATATTTTGCCATGTATAATGCACACTTTTTTGCCCAAATTTTTGAGGGAAAAAATAAGGATGTGCATTATACATGGGGATCATGATGCATACCATGGGCATAATCCATGTGTAATGCACACGTAAACATGGGTGCACATTATTATACACGGGAGCATATTTTACCCAGCAAAATATGGTAGTACTAGAGAAGCGCGAGTACTTGATTTGAACGGGGTAACACTGATTCTGTTAAAGTCAGTTAAGATGTGTACCTCTCCTTAGATTACTGAAGTGCTGTGCACTTACTAATATAAAAACAAAGTGAGAGCTATTTTCAATAATAAGCCCTCTGAGAGGTCTTGTTTTAGGTGGTGTGTGGAGACATAGGAAGGTGTTTTTTAGCGTCCATTTTTTAAAATTTTTTCCAGTTTCATTGAGAGGTAAACGCAGTGTATCACTGTATAAGTCTAAGGTGTATAGCATGATGGTTTGATTTACATATACTGTGAGATGATCACCACAATTTGTTTAGTTAACATTCATCATTTCATATAGATACAAGAAAAAGAAAAAGATGTATCCTTGTGGTGAGAATGCTTAGGATCTACTCTCTTAACAACTTTCCGATATTTCAAAAGCAGTGTTAAATACAGTCCTCACTTTGTGTATTACATCTCTAGTACTTACGGTATGCTTTTTGTAAATGGAAGTTTGTACCTTTTTACAGCTTTCCTCCAATTTCCATACCATCTCTGATAACCACAAATCTATGAATTTGATGTGATTTGTTTTGTTTTAATTTCATGTATAAGTTAGATGGTGCTGTATTTGTCTTATTTAGACTTATTTCCCTTAGCATAAATGCCTTCAAGACCTATCCATATTATTGCAAATGGTGGGGTTTTCTTATTTTTAATGGCTGAATAATATATATCTATAAGTTTATATCTATATCTATAAATATATACATATGACAACATCTTTATCCATTCATCCATCAAGGGACACTTAGACTGTTTCCATGTCTTGGCTATTATAAATAATGCTGCTATGAACATGGGGTGCAGATACCTGTTCAAGTTAGTGTTTTCATTTCTTTTTTCAGAAGTGAAATTACTGGATCATATGATAGTTCTATTTTTAATTCCTTGAGGACTTCCATACTGTTTTCCGCAGTGGCTACACCAGTTTATGGTTTCACCAGCAGTGCACAAGGCTTCCCTTTTCTCCACATCTGCTCCAGCATTTGTAATCTCTTGTCTTTTTGTTGATGGCCATTCTAAAAGGTGCTAGAGGATGCCTCATTGTGGTTTCAATTTGTATTTCCCTGGTGACTAGTGAGGGTGGGCATCTTTCATGTAACTGCTGACCATTTAAATGTCTTCCTTGGAAAAATGTCTGTCAGATCCTTAGCCCATTTTTAAGTTGGATTATTTGCTTTGTTATTGAGCTACACAAGTTCCTTCTACAATATATTTTGGATATTAACCCCTTATCAGATAAATGATTTGCAAATGTTTTTTCCACCCCATAGGTTGTCTTTCACTTTGTTGATGGCCTCTTTGCTCTGCAGAACCTTTGAAAATTAATGTAGTCCCACCTGTTTTTTATTTTGTTGCTTGTGCTTTAGCTGTGATTTCTATAAAATCATTACTGAGATCCATGTCAAGAAGCTTTTTTCCATGTTTTCTCTAGGAGTTACGTGGTTTCATGTCTTACATTTTAGTCTTTAATCCATTTCAAGGTGATTTTTGTGAGTGAGGAAAGATGGGATCTAGTTTCATTCTTTTACGTGTGAATATTCAAAAGTTTCCCAGCACTATTTATTGAAGAAACTGTCTTTATTGAGTAGTCTTCGCTCCTTTGTCAAGTATTAGTCAACTGTGTATGCTTGGGTTTTATTTTTGGGCTCTCAGTTCTGTTCCATTGATCTGTTTTTCTGTTTTTATGAAGGAGACATTTTTAATAATTGAACTGTTGTCTTGTGTTTTTTGCTTAGGGTGTTCCATTGATGGCAATAAGAAACAAAATGATATCAGAAGGACTAGACCCAAATCTTCTTGAGTAAGTAATCTGTCAAGATGTTGAATTTATCAATTATAATAAAAAGATTTCAAAAACTCTATTTTTCCTGTATAGTGTTTTATAGTTGAATGAATCACCTTCATAAATAGTGTCTCTGCTATGTTACAAAAATAAAACAAAAAAAAAAACCTAAAAAAAATCTGTCCTATGCTACTAAAACCAGCCTTTGCACATTTAAGGGAAGTTACAAGAGAACAGTGATGAATAAATCTGAAAGAGATTGAATATTTTTAACTTTATTTTTATTGTCGACACTATTACAGTTGTCCTCATTTTCCCCCCTTGCCCAGTCTTCCTAGCCCTCAGGCCATAAAAGACGGAATTTGATGGTAGTTTTGTTGCACAGTAGTAGTGTCCTCAAAAAGCAGTGGTTTTTTTCTCTCCTTTTTTTTAAATTATCTACCAGATTTTTGTTTAATGCCTTAGTGTACAGGAAATTTACCCAGATCAAAGTTGAGCCAGAATAAGATACAAATAGGGCAAAGTCACTCTAGGTCTACATTAGTGATTATTATGGAACTAGATATCAGTTTTTATGAGTTTTATAAAATATTTTTTAGAAATGTTGAAAATTTATGGCTCAGAAATTTGATAGTAATTTATTCCATCCAAGCAAACCTGCCTACAAAGCTCCTCTTGGATAAATATATATCATAAAGGATTATTCAGAATTCTTCTGTTTTGCAAGTATCTAGATACTTGTAAGAGTCTTTGCACTCGGGACTTTAGTTCACCCCCGTGGATTTAGCTGTGTTATCCAGGCATTCACGTTCTACTAGCAGTACACTACTTCGGGATTTTTCTTGGCTCTTAGCCCTTCAAGAAAATGTGTGCATTTTGGAGGTGAAACACCATAAAACAGTCTTTTTCTCATATTTTATCTTCTAAAATATGAAATTTAAGAATTTTTTTAAAAGTCTGCAAGAACAGATTTCCAACATGTGTCTACATTTAGTATTTGAGGTATATCCAAGTAGCAAACAGTTAAAGTACAGTGGCACAGATTGGTAATTTAAACTAAAGCATCTCCAGGATATTAGACATTTGTTTGGGAAATTCCTTCTGACACAAAACTTCAAAAGCAGATGGACTGTGACATGTATTTTAATGTGAATTGAAAATATGGGTCCAATCCATTTTGGTACTCATTGTAATAATATATGTTATAAATATATTAACATTGACCATGACCTCTTTTTTGCTTCTGGAAATACGCAGTAGACCTCTACAGTAAGAAAGCTAAAATGTCCTTTAAAATGCTGCTTTTTTTTCTCTAGAGAAAAAGTAACAAATGGAAAACTAGCAGTCCTGTAAGAATCAGCATATGCTGGATATACAATCCCTTTACCACCTATCGGCTTCATTTCATCCCTTGCCCGTACTAAACCTACTTCATAATCCTTTACTTAACCAGCTACCCACACTGGCAACTTGAAAGTCATCCTTGATTGAGCCCTCTTCTCTACCCCCTACTATGCTGTCTCATTTTTAAAATCCCTTATATCTGACCACATGCCTCCGTGCTCATTGCTGTTTAGTTCAAACTCATCACGTCTCACCTGAATTATTATAATAGCTCCTGGTTGGTTTCCTCTTCTCTTTTACTGTGTCACTAAAGCCTGAGTGTTTCTGTTCATACTTTATTCTTGCTTCAAATCTTTTTGACTCTTCGCTACCTTCAACATGTAGTCTGACATACTAGAATTGCATAGAGATGCTTTTCTCATCAAGGCCCAGATTCTCTGTCAAGCTTCATTTCTTGCCGCTCTCCCATACCACCTCTCTCATGCAGCTTGGCAAACTAGGGCACTTCTCTGAATGTATCATTTGCCTATACCCTTGTGGTGTCTTTGAATGTTTTCTTTATTCTGCATGGAACTTCCTTTCCCCATCTTATTGTCCTGGCTAAGTTCATATTCAAGACTTCATTTAGGTGGCACTACCCTAAGAAGTTCATGGATGACTTCCGAGGGGAGAACTCCCCGGACCCCCCATACTTCCTTGATATATCTCACTTAGCAAGTTGGAGGGTATGTCATTGTCTGTAAATGTTAAGAAACATTTGGTTCCAAGGCGGTGCCAAGTTTTAGGGTAGAATTCCAGTAACAGTAAAAACATTGTCTTACACGAAGGCTGCTCCTCAACCACAGCCTAGAGCCGGAATTCTGACCCATTACATTACCTCATAAGCACGGGCATTGGTCACAAGGGGCACTGGTTGGAGTTGGGTGACTCACCATAACCAATCAGCACCACTGCTAGCAGACCAGCTCCAACTGCATGTAGCTAGATGTGATGCGTGGGACCAACTGCCTTGTTAAAGAGGAGTTCTGGCACTTCGGGAACCGTGTTTACTTAAAAGTTAAGGAGTTGCACTTTGGAAGAAAGGTCTCAGCTGATGAAGGAGAAGAAAATGTGCCACCCAAGTGAAGAGTGTACTTTTATTTAGACTCTTAGGTACATGTTAAGCCTCAGCCAAGAACTTTCAGTAAAAGACTGTTCTGTTTTCTTTTTTCTTTTAAAGTATAAACTATACTTTTTTATTAGTCTTAGATACCAAGACAGACTCATAACTGTTAGAACAAATAGTCTAAATCTGTCTACACTGAGCAAAGAGCAAAGTGGAGGTTAATATAGAAATAAATACTGATCAGAAAATACATTGTAATTTGATTATATGAAATTTTAGTAGATAAAAGTATACAATTTTAAACTAAAACCATTTACATACTAAAGAAGAAGAGAGCCTGGCTCTTTTAAAAAAAAAAGACTATCATTGAATTTTAGGAAGTCTGTGAAACGCTTAATAATCACCAAATAAATAGTATTTGTTTGCTACTTCTAAGTAATTACTTTTTTTAAATCCAGTTTTTTGAAAATAGTTCTGTATAACCAAGAATTAGTTCTATTTAGCTTGTAAAAATTAGTTTTCAGTTCCACTGAAATAAAAGAATATGTGATATGTGAAAGAGTACCTTTGTCACCATTATACTTAAAACTGTTTAAAGGAAAAGAGAACAGTAAATTTAATCTGTTTTACTTGTGTATTCAGAAATACAGAAGTGATGAATTGCACCTTATAAATTCTATCAATGCCTAGATTTTCTTACCAGGGGAAAGAAAACAAGTTTCTTTCATGTCCTTTTCTGTACTTAGTTTTACATCCCAGAACTAAAGTTACTATTATTATACAGTAATTTATATTTTTACTACAGGATGTAGAGATTAGCCTCTGAGCCTCCCCATCAGCAAGATATGAAATCCATAATGGTTAAGGCTCAGGCTCAGGCATATTTTAGAAATGGTCAGCTTGCTTGGGTTCAGATTCTGCCCTGCAACTTTCTAGCTGTATGACCTTGGACTGATTACCTAATTCTCTCTGCATTGGTTTCCTCATCAGTAAAATGGGAAATAGAAGAGTTCATCCATCATAGAGTTGTTCAGATTAAGAAAAAATAATGTAAACACTTAGCACAGCTCTGGACAAGCAGTAGATGTTCAGTAAATGTTAGTTGCGGTTTATGAATGGTTTAATGGAAGAAGATGTGGCAAGTTCTGAACAATTGGATTTACCAGGCTTTCGGATCACAACTGGTTTATAATCCTGTGGTTGCAAGTGTTTTCAACAAAAACATATTTAACATACACAGAGTAGTTATCCTTTTGAATTACATTATCTTCTCAAACTGAAAAAAATCTATATTTTAAATGTTGTAGTAAGGAATAGACTTTTGAAATTGAAATTCAACTGGTCACACCCAATATTAATAGAAGGGTAGTTTGCAGCATGAAGAAAGCATATAATTGAGTTCAAGTTACTGTGCAGACTGAACAGAACCAGCTCAGCTGGCATTTGCCCTGGAGGTATCTATTCGAAAGCCTTATTCCTGTCTGCCAGACTGTGGAATGACCAATCTTATGGTTTTCAGAAATAAAAGTAACCACCTCAGCCTGCTTATTACTGAGACAAGAGGAGATTTATCGGTGTTAACTAAAAGAATAATGGAAAGCAAGAAAACTTTCTGTTAATTACATTCAAGGCTTGTCCAATAGACTTCCCTTCTCTGTAAAGGAATTCCTTATCTGCCACTCTTTGTCCACCTCCTGCTACCCAACAACACAAGGGATCAAAGGTTGGGTTTCGGCTGACTGAGGATAAAATAAGCCTCAGTTCCCCAACTGGACAATTCTAAAAGTAGGTTTTATACTGGTCCCATCCTTTTAGTTCTTGCTGAGCTGAGTTCCCGTTCAATTTAGTTGCCAATCCTTAACCACCGGCCAGCATACTGGCTAAAAAGTAGAATACAGGAAAAACCGTCAGAAACTTATGATTGGTTCAGTGTTGAAGACCTTGATCTCAAGAGTGAGAGAGACAAAAACATATCAAAAAGGTGATGTTAAAAGGCAGTTGTGATCTGCCAATGGCTAAACTTCAGCTATAAAATAAATCATGGGAATGTAGTGTATAGCATGGCAATTATAGTTAATAATACTCTAGGGTATATTTGAAAGTTGCTAAGAGAGGTAGTTCTTAAAAGTTCTCATAACAAGAAAAAAAATTTTGAAGCTATATATGGTAATGGATATCAACTAGACTTATGGTGTGATCATTTTGCAGTATATACAAATAAAACATGTTCTATATCTAAAACTAATACAATATTATGTCAAGTATATCTCAAATTTAAAAAACATAGACAATAACAAGCATAGGCAAGGATTTGAAGAAGCTGGGACACTTGTGTACTGTGTGTAAATGATATAGCCGCTATGGAAAACTGTATGGCAGTTCCTCAAAAAAATTAATCCTAGGGCTGCCGTGTAAGTCAGCAATTCTACTTCTGAGCATATATGTTAAAAAAGTAAAGGCAAGGACTCAGACGTATAGGTGGGGGGGGAGGCAAAAGTAGGTTTGCAGCTGTGAATATGCAAAACGCAGAATTGAATAATTTTTGTGCTATTTCCCGTGGGAACTAAAAAGTACAAGTGCCCGTATTTGTACGCCCGTGTTCATGGCAGCATTATTCACAGTAGCCCAAAGGTGGAAACAACCCAGATGCCCACCTACCGATGAATGATTAAATAAAATATAACATATGCACACAGTGGAACATTATTCAGCCTTAAAAAGGGAGGAAATTCTGATACAGGCTATATAACATGGATGAACCTTGAAGGCCTTCATTGTATACTAAATGAAATAAGTCAGTCACAAAATGACAGGTACTGCATGGTTCCACTTACAATAGTCAAATGCAAAGACAGCAAGTAGAATAGTGGTTGCCTAAGGCTGGAGAGAAAGGGGGGTGGCGAGTTATTGTTTGACGGGTATAGAGTTTCAGTTTTGCAGGATGGAAAGAGTTCTGGAGGTGGTGGTGATGATTACATCACAATGGAAATGTAAAATAAATGACTACTTGAGAATTCCAAACTTAGTTGTGCAATTTCAGTGAAAACTTGCATTTTATGTAACTTCTCCCCATCCTTCACATGTTACTCCTGCCAGACGATCTGATGCCGTCCCCTTCTCTGCCACAGTGCGCCTTGGGCTCTGCAGCTCCCACGTGTGCAGCATCACGCCATTCCCACCTTTTCTCCTTTGCCCAGAATCCCATCCCCACTGTTCCCACATTTGCTATTTCTAGAAAACTCCTACTCACATCCCAACCCCCTTCACAAGTGTCTATCCAGTCGCCTGTTTTAATGACTATATTAAAATTTTATTTTAGTTTATTATAGCGCAGCCATGCAAAGTTGAAGTTTAACCATTCTCCAATTTCCTTGTGGTGCCTAGTGAATCTTTGAGGCACTGTTTTTACCAACTCATGCTTTTTGTATTTATTCTCTGAAGATAAAACACATAAGTGAAAACATCCAACAAATACGAAGAACCTTCACCTGCCCAAAATTTCCATATTGCCTGTGTTTCTTAATAGCCATTCCTGAACGCTCTTCCATTTTAAAAATTTCTCCTTGCATCTTTCCTGAACATGAAGATTTTCCTCCTCTTTCCATTGCTAGCTTTTCTTTCTCTGTACTTCGGGACACTTGGAGGCTGCATGGGTGTAGTCCCGGTCATGCCAGCCTCCCCAGATCACATCTCTGTCTATAGTCGGATCTCCGTGGTAACAAGAACCATAAAGTGCTGAAGTAGCACACTGTGTAAGGACTGGCAAGAGCAGGCAGTGCCACGGCCTGTACAGGAATAGCACTTAATCCCCATGGTGCCGGAGACGCCAGCGAGACGAATGCTGTGGTGGAGAGTGGGAGTCGCTCTCAGTTAAGGATGTAGACTTGGCAGGTTTATTAGCAGCAATATTCTAGGATGAACCTAATTTATAGTTATTAAGTGCTTTTTTCAACTGGAAAAACCTTTAAAATTTTTTTTCTTTCTTTTTCAGGAGGCCAGATGCTCCAGTGCCTAATGGAGAAGGTGAAAAAAATACAGAAGAAAGTTCAGATAGTGAATCTTCTTTTAGTGACTAAGTTTAATTTTGATAACAATATCATATACACATAAAGTCATAAATTTACATTCTATTGGAAACAGCCTGAACTTGAACTCTTCTTCACAGAAACAACAAATGGCCAAGTAGTCACCACCAAGCTTTCTCTGTGTTAAAGTAATAATAATAATAAACCACTTATAACCTCACAATATGTCTTGTTACCAAAATAAAGAGCCCTGAACTGAAAAATAAAGTAGCCTAAAATAGTTCAATTTAATACTACAAATACTAAGGTAGAAAATTGCAGGGATGCAATGAGCATTTAATATAAAAATGTGAGGTTAGTGATCAAAAACTGACTACATAAAAAAAAGTCAACTTGGCTAAGACAGTTACTCTGTTTTCAGTGAATATTTTAGCAAGAAAAGTATTATGTGCATTTGTATCATACAACTTGGTAAAAAAAATTCTGGCAGAAAATAATATTGGATTGAAGTTTTCCATGGCAACTTAAAGTTTATATATCATATAAGTAAGGCTGCGGAACTTACTGGTAGTATTTATTAGCTTATAGAGCTTTTCACCACTTGGCCATTAGATCTCATACTATCAAAGTTAGACATTCTTATTTATCATCAGATAGAAATTGAATAGAAGGTAATTTCATTGTAGTTTAGAGTGAGAGCATCATTGTCATCAGCTTTTTTATTGCCTAAGCAGGAAAAAATATATTCAGTTTGCACAGGTTTAAGAAGTTCTCACCTCACCTTGCAAATAATTTTTCATGAATAATTATTTGCACACAGTCTAGAAAATCTCTAAAATGCAGTTGATCCTCGGCATCCACAGGGGTTTGGCTCCAGGAACCCTTTCAGGTACCAGAATCTATGGATGCTCAAGTCCTTTATGTAAAGTGACATAATATTTGCCAATAACCTATACACATCTTTCCATATACTTTAAATCATTTCTAGATTACTTGTAATACCAAATAAAATGTAAATGCTAGGTAAGTAGTATTTATGTTGTTTAGGGAATAATAACAAGGAAAAAAGTCTTCATGCTCAGTACAGACCCAGCTATCATAAACCTAACTACATAGTACACCTCAGCAACAGTGTAAATTAAAAGTGTGTATTTTCAGTCCACTGGTGGTTGATTCACAAATGCTGAACCTGCAGATATGGAGAGCCAACTATACTTACATGGAAAGATATATAAATGCGCTTGATTAATGGTTCTTATTTTAGTAGAGGCTACCTGAAAGTAGGCCCTGAGAAAAGGACTTGGATGTACGTAGGTCATTTGTGAGGTGGTCCCAAGAAGCAAAAGTGAGAGAACAGAGAGATTAAGGCGGGGAGGGAATCCACACAAAGGTGCATTATCAAGTTTGCCATTTGGGGCTGATGTACTCCAAGACCTCCTGAGAAGCTTAAGGAATGCTCCCTACATTGTCCACCCAATACAGATGGCATCATTTACTGACCAGTGTCCATGCCCCATTAGTTGAGAGTGACCTCCAGAAGCATTAACTACCCCTGTACATCCAGATTCTGCTTTTGTATGAGAAAGTGGAGGCTTCCCCAGTGTTGAAAAAGGACTTGGAACAAAAAACAGAAAGATGTATGGCCCACACCTATGGGATTTCACCAGCAAAAGAAGGAAAAATCTGAGCTCAGAACTATCTAGTGCAGCTGTGGCTGATCTCAGAAGTCAACAAGGGATGTGATGTGGAGCCAAAGGTATTTGCTGCTGTTTACCCTTGCTTGTTCAGAACTGCTTGAGTCCCACGTTAAGTCCACTTCATCACCAAGTCCGTAAGGTGATGGCCAGCCAGTGTATAAAACTACGCAGGAGGATTAGTGAGACAAACTACATTTCCTGTTGCTACAGCTGAACCAAAAGCCAAAACTCACATTCATCATCTCCGCCGCCACCCATTGGAAATTTTCCTTGCTCTCTGCCAGAAATTCTAGTTTGATTGCCTGGTGTAGTGACCCAGACCTCTATCCTTTCAGGGATCTGGGACCTTGGTGACTTGGCCCTTTTTAGGCTATGATTATCACAATTTTCTCAGCTGTCCACACCAAGCTTGGAAGCATCAGACATGCCCAAATGAATTACCTGAATTCCGGACACAGCCTTCATTTTATAGTCACAATTCTAGCTCACATTAGCCAACATATTCATTCTTTTTTCGCCTGTTGTCCCATAGACATGAGCAGCCCAATGGCAGCATTTGGCAGCAGTAGCCTTTTGGTTCCTGGGCCCCTGGATTCTAGTAGTTGGGGACATGGCATGATATGGTGGCCGTTGGCGTGGTGCATGTATCACATCCTGGAAAACAGCACCCCAACCCTGTAAGATGTCTGAGCTGGTACCCAAGGTGGCTCAGTAACAGGACATTTCATTGTTCTATTAGATTGACTGCTTCTGGACAATGGTGTCTATGATGGGACCACGGATCCAATAATGTCATTCTTCACTTGCTCAGCGTAGTTCCTTGATCTGAGGCAATGTAATCCCAGGTACTGTATTAGTAGTAGACATTCCATAGACTATCAGATAGTAATGATGGCCGAGTACTAGGACAAGCCCACACAAAAGTACACATTAGTGACAATAGGAAAGATTGCTTCTTCCTCCAAGGTGGAAGGAAATTAATACCAACAACTTGATACCAAGTGGCTGGTTAATCTGAAGGAATGGCACCAAACCATTGGTCTCTGCTGCTGATCATGTGTTTCGCAGTGACTAACTAGATCACCTCTACCAAGAGAAAGCCCAAGCTGTTGGGCCCACAACGTCTCTGCCTACACCTCTGCCACCACCATTACTCCATTCGTGGGCATGTTGTTTAAGCCTGGAGTAGTCAGGGACAGGCTGGCTGAAACCTGAAGGGATCACTCTGCCCACCTAATCTTTGCCCCTTCAGGGGAGTGCTCTCGTATTGACAGTCCATGATACAAAAGTCAGCACACTTTGCCGTGATAAGAAGATTGTGTGTATTCTTAACTCAGGCTATCTCTTTCTCCATCATTGTTCTCTTATCAAGTGCACTGTTTGAGGCTGTCCAGCAAGATTTTTCTTTCACTGCCAATCCTTAGGTCTACGTCTGAGAGAGGCTATAATGTATAAGCCAGCCTGGTCTGGCCCATACCAACATATCCAGCATAGCAGGCTGGTTCATCCAATTAACAAGGACCACTTTTTCCTTCTCTGTCATCCGGTATGATAATATTGCAAACATAGTTTCAGTTCTTCACTTCTCCCTGTCTCCATGCCCTGTGCCATATAATTTTGCATTGTCTTCTCATCCTGGGTGCAACATTCTGCCTCACCTTTTGACTCTGAACTTAGCCAAGTGATTTCCTATGGGTCAACAGGAAGTCAACAAATTTGGTCCAAGCAGAAGCTTGAAAAATACTTGGGTGATTGGTCTTGCCTTCTCTCGTGCCTCTGCCACTGACATAGAACCTGACTGGAATAGTCTGATGGAGAATGAGAGATGTGGTGTTTTGGTCACTCAGCAGCCAATACCAAGACCATGAGCAGGTCCAGCCAAGATCAGAATATCTGTCTAGTGAATTTCCAGCTGGTCCCAGATGTGTGAGTAATAAATGCTCATTGTTGATTCTCCTAAAGATTTTTTGGTTTTTTATTGTATAGCATTAGTGTATTGATAAGTAGCTGAAACAACTAACCATAGGGAATTCCCCCATGAAGTCACAGAAGTAGGTTGACTAAGACGCACTAGTGCAAGAGAGGCAAGTGGTTTGGAATCTAGGCCCTTTGTCCACAAAGTTTACATGTGCACCCTGGACTTACTCAGGCTTGATCCCAAATGTATTATTTCCAACTGATGATGGATTGCTACTGTGACCTTTTGATTTGGTGAAACTGATAACACCCAGCTCACTATGGGCAACTCCAGTCAATCATTTGATGTCATATTTGGTCAGATTTTCTGTTTCTGCCAGGCACAGAGTTGTGCTGTGCCTGAGGAGATAATGGTCTCTTTATATACTGCCAACGTAGCCTTTGGCTTTCAGTGTACCCTAAGATGATAGTTGGCTGATCGGAGTCAGTTATTTTTTCAAGTCTTCCAAGGCAATTAACAGATGCTAGCTAGTTCCACAATCCTCTAACCCCAAATAATTCTAGTGACACAGCTTCTAGACAACCCATTGCCTCCCCCAGGAGATTCTTAGGAGCTGTAATACACACCGGGGATTGCCACCATCCTGCTCATCCTAGCAATAAATAAGGAAAGTGATCCAGTTCCAGGACCCCATCCTAGGGGTCTGCTTACCAGGGACATTCTCATACCAAAGTCCTTTGTTATATTCCTCCTAAAAAAACCTTGAGGCAAATACTTGGAAGCAAGTAGTTTATTTATGACTTAATTTCAGGAAGCAGGAGTGAGAGAACAGGAAAAATGAGATAGGGAAGAAAATGCAATGTAAGGGTGTATAATCAAGATTGCCACTGGGGAGCTTGGGACTTGATTCCAGGACCAGCACCACCTCAGAAATGAGCAAGTCCTTTCCAGAGTTGTCTACCAGAAGGACCAAAGGCTGAATCATCTGTCCACTAGCCATGGGCCCATTGGTCAAAGGCATTACTCCTCTACATTTATGCAACATACTTGTATATAGACCAGTAGGCTCCCATGGCATTGGAAATGACACTTTGTCACAAAGTAGAGAAATGGGGCGCTTATTTGAGATGGGTTGCTGTCACCAAAAGGTGAGTATAAAATTGAGTGGAGTTCTCAGCTGTGGCTGAAATCCAAGGTGGGCCCAGAGGATATTTTGTAGGCACCATGGCAACAGCTACAGACATGGCTGCCTCTAAAATACCAAAATGTCCTGAATTTACTTTGATTTAAAATGTATAATTTTCTTCTTGGATATGAAGACAAATTGGATGGTAAGCCACACTCAAGATTTCCAGAACTTTTTCCTTAAACTTTTTAGTTTTTAAAATCTTCCAAAAATGACCCAAGGATAAACAATGACTAAATCTATATCTTTATAGTCTGTTGCAATTATAATACAATTTTAAATGTTTCCTTTTACACATACCCCGCAGAGTTTTTCTGTGAAACTTTTATATCTGAGCCAGAACATGGCTCCTGGAAGAGAATAGATTGTGTCCATGTGCGCTTGAAGAGTGCCCAGACAACATAACATTTAGTAAAACTTTTGTTTCTGATCAAGTGCTTCACGAAAACAAGCTTGAGTTCCAGAATCCATGAAGAACTTAAATTCCCACAATTTAATTCTTTAATAGCTGCTTCAATGATGCCAAGATGTCTTTTCAAAAACATTCACTTTTACCTTTCTTGTTGATAAGATTAATAAACAAAAGGATGACCATTAAAGCCATCTACTTGTTAGCCAGTTTCTAAAATTTTTCCAGTAAATAAGCTATTTCTTCCCAAATCAAGGACGATATTTTCTGTCAGTTGAAACTTGCCATTAGTTATCCTGCTTAAGGCCATTGTTAATATACAAGAACAGTTTGCATGACATCTATATAACCTGGCAGCCAAGGAGAGTGGACTGAATGAGCATGTGTGAACAATGACAACTTCGCTGTACTAGTAAGCAGGGACAGTAGATGCCGGATGAGTGAGCATGTGTACTGTGTGGCAATTGCATTCAAAATGACTGAGCAAGTAGAGCAATGAATATGCTTCAAATTTTACATTAAGCTTGGACATTCCTCCATGGAAACTACTGGGATGATTCACAAGGCCACAGCTGTGGGCAACTGCTGGTTAGCAGCTTCATCACGACAATGCACCCACTCCTGCATCATGTCTCCTGCAGAGATTTTTGATGAAACATCAAATCACCCAGGTCACTCAACCCCTCTACAGCCCAGACTTGGTGCCCTGTGACTTCTGGCTTTTCCCAAAACTAAAATCACCTTTGAAAGGGAAGAGATTTCAGATGATGAGATTCAGGAAATTATGACGGAGCAACTAATGGTGATTGGAAGAACTGTATGATGTCCCCAGTTGCCTAATTTGAAGGGGACTGAGGTATCATTGTCCTATATAGAATTTTTCTTGTATCTTGTATCTTCTTTAATAAATGTCTCTATTTTTCATATGAATTGCATGAATACCTTCTGGACAGACCTCATATATTGTGAAGGCATGCTATATACCTAGCTTAAAAGTAAACCCAAAACAGCTAATATCAAGACATTTTATTAAGCCTCTTGGGCAATAAGGAAAAAAATCTTTTGGGAATCTAATCAAAAAGAAAAAGACAGGTCATTTCTAAATAAAGTAACGTTAGATTGTCATCAAATTTTTGATAGCAATAGTTTACACTGAAAGACAATGGCATAACATATTTAAAATATTTAAAGAAAGAAAATGCATGCTAAAATTTATATCCAACCAAACTAAACTTCATAATCAATTACAAACATATAATCAAACCACTAATCCTAGAACTCAACAAAACAACTAATGCAATTTAAAAATGGGCACAGTGGTGATAGATGGAGACTTGACTTGGGGTACTGAACTCACCCAATAAAATATCCAGATTGTAATAATACAGATTACTATTATAGAATTGCACACCTAAAACTTATATAACTTTATTAACCAAGGTCACCCCAATAAATTCAATAAAAAATAGAATGTAAAAAATGGGCACAGGGCTTGAAATGGGTATTTCCCCAAGAAGATATACAAATGGCCAATAAGCACATGAAAAGATACCCAACACCACTAATCGTTAGTGAAATGGAAATCAAAACCACAATTAGGTATCATCTCACATCCATTAGGATGGCTATTATAAAACAAAACAGAGGAGGTGGAGAAATTGGAGCCCTTGAACATTGCTGGTGGGAATGTAAAATTGTGTGGCTGCGGTGTAACTAGTACAACAGTTCCTAAAATAAATTCAGCACAGGATTGCCACATGATTCAGCGGATCCACTTCTGGGTATAGACCCGAAAGAATGAAAGTAGAGTCTCAAACAGCATAGTTCACAAAAGCCCAAGGGTAGAAACAACTCAAATGCCCATCCATGGGTGAATGGGTAAGCAAAGTGTAGGACATACATACAATGGAGTATTAGCCTTAAAAAGGAAGGAAATTCTGATCACATTACAACATGGATGAACCTGGAAGATATTATGATAAGCCAGACAAATATTGTATCATTCTTCTTGTATGAGGTATCTAGAGTAGTCAAATTCATAGACACAGAAAGTGTAATGGCAGTTACCACAGTCTGGGAGGGGAGGAGAATAAAGAATTAGTGTTCAGTGGGTGCAGAGTTTCAGCTGAGGACGATGAAAAGGCTCTAGAGGAGGGTGGTGGTGGTGATTGTACAATGTGAATGTGCCTAAAGCCACTGCACTGCGCACTTTAAAATGGTTAAACTGTTAAATGTCATGTATATTTTACCACAATTAACAAAATGGTTAAAATCATGCCAGAACCTAAGAACTTACTTAGGGAATGTATTCCCATAAAATCTTCCCTTGAAAAGGAGGAAATGAGTAAACCGGGTTGAGGCAGAGTTTAGCAGCCAGTACCCTGTGCTAGATTGCTGTAAGTGCTGAAGACAAAGATGTATGTTTATATAACGAATGACTATTAAGTGCTAACGATGTGTCAGGTGCTGTTATAGGTGTCCAGGATACTGCAATGCATAAAACAGACAGAAGTCTCCACCTTCAAGTAGCTTGCAGTGTTATTGGGGTAGAGAGACAGACAAGTAAGTAAAATATATTGTATGCCAGGTGGTGATAAATGCTTGAAGAAAAATTAAGCAAGGAAGGAGGTTAGAATAGAGAGGGTTGGGAGGTATTCACAATCTAGCGATGGCAAAAACAAACACTTTTTAAAAGTCAAGGCGAATGCCTCATAAGAATATATATGGAATGTTTTATGGATGTACCGAGGAGGGCATCTAATCTCAGTTTACAGAAGCTGAATGTCAGGGAAGCGGTGTCCGATCTGAGCATTGAAGAATGCCACAAAGAGTCGTCAGCAGGAGGGGGCAAGATCCAGGAGAAGCATGTGCAAATACCGTGATGGATGAGATGCCGGAGGTCATCGGGAGAACCAAGTAATTCAGTATGAAAAGAGAGGTGAGGCTGGCAGGAAAAGGCCTTGTGCAGCATGAGAGGGAGGTTGAGTTTTATCTAAAAGTTTATGCAGAGCTATCAAAAGACAAACGTGAAAGTAACATAATTGGATTGTACTTCAGAAAGATCACTTTTTTTTTGCTGTATGGACCTGCTTGAACGAAATCAAGACCAGAAGTTGGGAGATATGACTAATGCATCCAGAAAAGAAATGATAAGATTGAATTAAAGCAATAGCTATTGGGATAACAAGGAGACCTGCTGGAGAAATGCAGACAAGCAAATCAGCAAGATTTGGTGACCAGCTGGATGTGCGGTTTGGAGGAGAGAGACATCAAGGATGATGCCCAGGTTTAAGGCAATGATGACTGCATACCATTTACTAAATTGGGTGCAGAAGAGAGCAGGTTTAGGGTAAATAATTTCATTTGAGACTGTTTACTTTGGAGCACTTGTGAACATCCAGGTGAAGCTGTTCAGTAGATAATGCAAGTCTGAAATTAAGGGGGAAAAATCTGGGCTGAAGATATAGATTTGGAAGTATCAGCCCATAGTAGATAAATGAAACCATGAACATAAATGAGCTCATGAAGGAAACTTGAGATATAGATTGGGAAGAAGGCCAAGGAAATAACCAGGGCGAAACACACGCAACTCCTGGCACAGGTGCAGGAAAAACAGGCCAGTGCCAAGGGTGTTAAGACATGGCCAGTTAGGAGGAGAATAGGACCTAAAAAGGGTGGTGTGGTGGAAACCAGCATCAAAGAGCAGCTCAAGTGGGAGGGAGCAGCCACCATCAGCAAAGGCCAGGTAGCATTTATGACACTCGTTTGACTTTCCCGCCAGACCTGAGCTCTGGGGGTGGCATTTGTAACTCTCCCCATCCTACATCCAGCTCCAGGTACACAGCAGATACCTAGTACTTATTCTGTTGAATAGATAAAAATTTCAGCCATTGTTTTTTTTCAATATGTTTTTCTGTCTCAACTTGCCTCTCCTCGCCTCCTGGAATTCCCATTACACATATGTTAGGCTGCTGGTGTTGTCCTACAGCTCACTATTTATTTTTTGTGTTTCATTTTGGATAGTTTCTATTGAAGTTTTCAAATGCGCTCATCTTCTCTTCTTGCTATGTCTAATCTGCTGTTACTCCAAGCCCAGTTCAGTTCACTTTTAAACTGTAGAGGTTTGACTGGAGTCTGTTTAGGTAAGTTCCATTTCTCTCCTTGTCACGCTCCTGCTTTCCTCTAACTCCTAGAACATACGGGATATATTTAAAACAGCTGTTTTAACATCGTTGTCTACTAATTTCGTCATCTATGTCATTTCTGAGCCTGTTCTACAGATTTTCTTCTCATTTTGGATCTTGTATTCCTGCTTCTTTGCATGCCTGGTAATGTACAGGGTCCGGCAGAAGCACCGCCAGTGAGTGTGGTTGGTAGGGTATGTGAATGTCTCACACGAGATGGACAGCGATTTGAACATTTCCCCTAAAATGTCATATGATGTGCTTAAGTGTGATGTTGTTATATTACTGAATTACATGCTCACAATTTGGTAATAAAAGATTTTTGTGTTAATAAACAAGGGGCATTATTTGTGCCTCACCCTGCAATTTTTTTTTTAATTTTATCTTTCCATTACTATTTATATTCAATAGTATTTGTCTTAGTTTCAGTGGTAATTTTTAATTTACTGTCAAACATTGTAAGTTTAATATTTTGGGAGGTCCTGGATATGTTAGTAATGTTTTCAACATTCAGGGTTTTACAATAGGATATAGTTAAGTCACTTGGAAACAGTTTGCTGTTTTCGAGGCTTGCTCTCAACCTTCTTTTGGTGGGTGCAGAACAGCCTTTAATCTAGGGCTAATCTGACCCCACTGTTGGAGCAATACTTTTCTGAAGGCTCTCCACAGTCCTGATGTGTCAGGAAGTCTTTCTGCTCTGCCTAGTATGAATATAAACTATTCCCAGCCCTTCGCGTGTTCCAAGGATTGATCCACTGCTTCTTTCCAGTGGCTTCTCTAGCCTCGATAGTTTCCGCAAACCCATGCATTAACTATTATTCAGCTAAAAACTTAAGGGGACTTTCCCTGGCTGGTGTGGCTCAGTGGATTGACTGCCAGCCTGTGAACCCAAAAGTTGCCAGCTGGATTCCCAGTCAGGGCACACGCCTGGACTGTGGGCCAGGTCCGCAGTCGGGGGCATGCGAGAGGCAACTGATGGATGTATCTCTTGCACATCAATGTTTCTCTGCTTCTCTTTCTCCCTCCCTTCCCCTCTCTCTAAAAATAAATAAATAAGTAAAATCTTTTTTAAAAATAAAATAAATAAATACTTAAGGGGACCCTATGTGGATATCTGGAGCTCTCACTGGTTACAGCTTTCCTTTCTCCAGTGCTCTGCCCCACAGAGTCTAGCTGCCTTGGCATCTCTGTGCTCTGAACTCTGTCTCCTCAGCTCAAGAAGATCACCACGCTCTGCTGCGTTTCTCTTCCCAGTGTAGTGGCCTAGAAACTCACCAGGCAGCACACTAGGGCAATCATCTGGTTCATCTGGTTGGGTTGTTCCCCGCCCCCCGCCCTTTCTTTTTGCCAGAACTCTCCATCCTCCAATTAGCTTCAGGGATTTTGAGCAGGGTTTTAGTTGTTTGAGGAAGGAGGGTAAATGTGGCCCCTGTCACTTCGTCATGACCCTAAGTGAAAGTTCAGTGCTTCAACTTGAGAGCTTTTCATTTAATTAAAAGGTATGCTCCTGGAAATTAAGGTAGCACATAGAACAGAGCATGGCACAGAGTAAACATTCAATAAATGTTTTTGAACGAATGAGGTCCTGTTTTCTCTCAACGTTGCCCTCAATAAAGCATTTCCCTTTTCATTCTAATCATTTCCCCAACGTGCCAAGAACATTATCGGTTCTCTCCTCCAAAATACAACTATTCCCTTCTGCGTCCATCTTGGTGTGGTTAACATTCACCCATAATTCTTCTAAAATGTTTAGGGAGGAAAAATCTCAGGAGACCACCTACGTAAATTGAAGTGCCTCTGGTTGACTAAATCTACTGATACCTTCAAGGAGCCAAAGCTTGAATCTCTTGTGTTACCCATTAAACAGTGATCTAATCCACTAAATTTTCCTCAGAGGAAATGCTTTGTGTGCCTCATCAGCCTAAGTAATTTAACCTGTCCCTGATCTAGCTCTATAATTTATGGCCTGAAGACTAGGAAGAAGAAGAAATTGCTAATATTGGAATTCATTTTGTCACTTCCAGGCTCCTGGGCTTAGTGCTCGAAATGTCTTGAGTGAAATCATCTTCTACATCAGATTCCATTTTATTTTTTTAAAGATTTTATGTATTTATTTTTAGAGGGAAAGGCAGAGGGGAGAGAAATATCGATGTGAGAGAGAAACACTGATTGGTTGCCTCTCGTACATGCCCTGACTAGGAATTGAACTGGTGACCCTTCGCTTCTTGGGATGATGCCCAACCCACTGAGCCACAGCGGCCAGAGCCAGATCCCATTTGAGAAGGAGAATTATGTTTCAAAAGTAAATACATTTCAGAGCTAGTAACTGTGTTAGCCTGTAGAGGGCATTTGGGTTTCTCCCACCGTCCCTACAGTGGGTTCTTTCATCCCTATTAGCACGTTCGCCTTTTGAAAAATGGAATGACATGGCAAGAGCGGAACTACATAGTATATCGAGCACTAAGAAGCAAAAATTTTTTATTCACTGTTTACAAATCAGATGTGGAATTAAATGGAAACACTCTTTGAAGTGAAAATGATATTCTCCCCAGTTAAAGGGGAATATGATGTAGGACAAGAGAGCCACCTGCTAAGCCACCATGTAAGTGGCTTATTACTACTGCTTTTAATTTATATTTTATTTTTTAATTGAATTTATTGGGGTAACATTTGTTTGCGAAACCATACAGGTTTCAAGTGTACCACTCAATAAAACATCATCTGCACACTGCCTACCACCCCAAAGTCTCTTTCTGTCCCTTTGCCACCGCCTCTGCACACCACTTTGCCCACCCCCTTTACCCCCCTCCCTTCCCTCAGGCCATCACCACACTG
This sequence comes from Tonatia bakeri, assembly GCA_004024845.1. NCBI lineage: Eukaryota > Metazoa > Chordata > Mammalia > Chiroptera > Phyllostomidae > Tonatia > Tonatia bakeri. Next base: position 12,737 of record PVIA01003865.1, on the reverse strand, counting down.
TTGTCTGTGTGTACGAGTTATGCATGCATGCTTCTTGTTTGATCCCTTCACCTTCTTTCATCCACTCACCGTCTTGCCCTTTGAGAGCTGTCAGTCTGTTCCATGTGTCCATGCCACGATAGCTATTTTGTTCATCAATTTATTTTGTTTGTTAAAAATACTGCTCATAGAGGGAGCTTCCCCCCACTTATTGTCCTAATTCTACTTCTATTTTTCACTTTGGAATAATGAGTCTGGATCTCAAAGTCCTAGAAGAAGTAGTATCACTTTAACAACTTTGCTGACAGTCCCCAGATTTCTAGGGCTTATTACTAGCAAGATAGATAAGATTTGGGAGAATTCTATGTTCAAAAAGATCTGGAGATATTTCTTTTCAGATTTTGATGGAAGAGGATTAATGAGTCTGCCTATTTGACTCACTATTGAGTCAAAGTTAAGGCACAAAATCCATTTTCTTATTTTTCTGTATAATATGTTAATACTTGAAAATTTTCTTTTTTTCTTTTTCTTTTGTTTTGTTGTTCAAGTATAGTTTTCTGCCTTTTCCCCCACCCCTGAAAGTTTTTTTCTAAATGAAATATTCAAGTCACAATGTGTTTCTCATGTACACTGGACTCACAATATCCATACCTTTCTAGAAGTGCATGATTTTCTTCCACCTTCTCCCTTCTGACAATTAAAACTGAATGGGAAAGAAAGGGATCTCTTAGAGTTTCTTTTCTTTGAGTAAAAGAATTTGTTTTAATCTTTATGAAATACACTACCCAAACAGGAAAATAAAGCAGTGATAGTAAGTTGTCACAAAACAGAACCCTATGAAGTTAATTTATTAAACAGAAAGTTAGTTTGATTTTATGGATTGAAGAAGTACTGAAACATTTTGACCACAGAACTTCTGAGGTGCAGAAGAGGATGTAACATGGGGATAAGAGGGCTGAGTTTAATTTATTTCTCCTTCCTTTTATTTGTACTAATAATTTCAGGGCAGAGTTTTTTGGTGTTGGCTATAAGTGTTAGTCCAAGAGATTTTAGTTGACAGAGGGTTGCAACATTCACTACGCAGGAAAAATGGGACAAATGAAAGTCAAAATAAGTTTCTCCTCCTGGAACTTTAGACAAGTGGGAACAGCTTGTTCACTAATTGCACAGATGAAGTCATTTTTGTTGTACGGATATTAAAGGCTTGACATGAGAATCTTTCAGGTCCATCTTGCTCTGCTATATAACGCTGGTGACAGGTATTTAGGAACTGCCCGTTCTGTCCAAAAGGTCTGCTGTCTGTGGAGCACTGTCAGACTGTCTACATGTGGAGTCAGCTGCTGCCAACTGCTCTGAGGCACAGCAGACCCTCTGTGTGGCAGGCGCGCCTCAGGTTGCAATTCTCCCCTTTGGATTTCATAGTCATCATTTAACTTTTAGGAATTTTTTTTTTGCTTACTTACACTTCAAAGTGTAATAAAAATTTGCTTTATTTTTCTTTTTAAAGAGACGCTTCTATTTTAAAAAAAATTACTTGCTTTCAAATGCAAAGAGGCTTGCAAAACATAGTAAAATACTTGATTTCTCAGATCCTGCCTAGGTTTATTTTCATTTGTACAATCAGTTCCATTTGCTGGGGAGTCCTTAGAGCTCCTTCACATTCTGATAAATATTATCACGCCAAATTTGTAGAGTCATAGGGGGTTATTGGTGTGAAGCAGGAAGGTTCTGCAAAACTAGAGCAAATTAATCTAAAGATCAGTAGTAGGATCAGATGTTACAATGAATTTCCACTAGCACATAAAGAAAAAAAAAGGAAGCCCTCTAGGTGAATTCAGGAATGTCTTTTCCGAACAGCTACTTGCTGTTCACCAACAGGAAAGCAAAATTATCCTTCAAGTACTCTGTTTTTTTAGAATTTGCAATTGCTAATCAATGTTCTAATAGAGATTTGGCTCCAAGCTCTTTGTAGAAGAGGAGTGTTTTGCAATAACCTCTTCTTTAGAAAGGCCGAGTCTATTTAAATACGTCAGACTACCACTTGCCCTGCCATGAAGGTTATTAATATGAGTGCTTTTGCCCTTCCATCTTGCTTATCTTTTAATGGCCCCAAATAATGAACCATTTAAACTTTTTTATTTAAATAATTTCCAGAATATGCCAACTGTGCAGAACAAGACTGCAGGTGCACTCATCTCCATGGAAACATCAAAAGGCAGAGAAACAATTCTGGACAGTAAACAAGGATGCAATAACCTGCTTATTGTACTTTGACTTTGTTCTTCGTGCACAGGTGGGCAGCTTCTCTACAGGGAAAAGGTGGGATAAATCAGAAGGGCTAGAACAACTTTAGTTATACAAAAGAAAATAACGCTAAACTTTTTCACAGTTCTGTTCAAAAAATAATATAAGCTACATAAATTATTTTAAATTTTCCAGTAGCCAAATTTTTCAAGTGAGTTTATTGTAACAATACATTTAATTGAATTCAATAAATCTAAACTGTTATCATTTTAATAGATAACCAATACAAAAAGTGCTACTGAAATGTTTTATATTCTTTTGCTTACTAAGGCTTTGAAATATTGTGTATATTTCATATTCATGGAGAATCTAAGTTTACTAGTCACAATTCAGATGCTCAATAGCTACGTGTGGCTAGTGTCTCCCATGGTGGACAGAGCAATCCTAGAGAGCAGTACACACTTACTACAACTTTTTTAAAAAAGGAGCAATACAGTCTCTTCAGTAGAGAATTCTTACAGGTTTCCCTTGGACTTTTTAGAAACTACATTGGCTCCCCAGGACCTGACTTACTCCTTTCCAAAATTATGCCTCGGGTGTTCTGCATGCTTTAAGGAAGCAGGTCCACCAGACTCTGGTGGAATTTTGCTTCCCTGTGTCTATTGTACTTGGCTTGTGCCCCAAGCCAAAACTGAATCTTCTGACTATAGTATTAATCTTCTAGAGCCCTTTCCACTTCAGGGCCTGTGGCCCTGCAACCTACTGCCAAAGCTGATTTGAATCCAAGAGGAAGTTCATTCAGTTCTGATGGGCCAAAATCTATGTCAGCCCACACAGCTTATCAGTCGGCACACCTTCAGTGCCTGGTCTAGGCTCAGCACTGCCTCAGTCATAACCTCATTTGCTTTCAGCAGCCCTGGAGTGGCATCCTCAGCTCTGCCTCTGCTCTACTGCCTGTGTCCCTGCTTAAACACATCTGACTGATCTGCTTTCCCAAAGGATCTCTGAGATGGCCCCCACAGTTAGTAAAGTTTAAACTCTTCAGTGTTGTATATATGAGGCCCATCCCACCTGGCCCCAACCCATCTTCCAAACTGCACCTCCCCAAACTCTCTCCACACATGTTCCAGCCAAGCGACTTCTTGCCATGTCACTCTTCATACCACAGTTATATACCCAGTTTCCTTTTCCTGGAATACACCTTTTTCTCTTGTTTGCATGTCCCAAACCTACTCATCCACTCTATAAAATCCAAGTTAGAATCCTGGCTTCCTTACTTATTCTGTGGAGGAGGCTGCTAACCTGAAAACATCTTTGTTTCTGATGTTAAAAGTTGAAATCTGTCTTTTGTTTGGGGGGAAGTTTTCTTAGTTTGTTCATTTTCTTGCTCACTCGCTGTTCTGTTTCAGAGAGGACCACGAGCAACTCCAATAATGCTCAACCTTCGCACAGCATCAGTGCCCCGTCTTCTTCAGAGTACATTCTGGGGGAAACCAAATCAGAGCCTTTTTTTAAGTTGCCCTTGAAAGCTATTTGAAAATCATACTGAACAATATTCATGTCAAGAAGGGACTAAAAGTAAGATGTGGGCCCTTTAACATTTTTTCATGGCTGAGTCCATATAAGCACTCATTTTGTATTTGTTTATCTCTTCCGGTGTTTTTCAGGGCAGTTTCCCATTCATGCTTTTGATGGCAGAGCTGTGGACAATTTCCTCTCACCCTTCAGCATATCCCTAGTCAAACAACTCATCATCTCTTTAAACCCCTTCTCCTGGACTCTCTGAGTTCTGCAAAGATAATCACTTGGAGTCATGCGCAGAGTGTTCTTCTCTGTCACTCCTAGCAACAAGTAAGTTGCCAAATCCTCTTATTCTGTCTCTGCAGCATCTCTGACAATCATTCCCTCTCTGCTACCCCCACCACCAACATTGCAGTTCCAGCGCATGTTGCCTTCCATCCATACCCTTGGAATCACCTCCAGCCCTGTTTGCCTTCGACTCCTAAATTCCATCATCTACCGAGATTTCTAAAATGCAGGTCTAAGCACGTCATCACCTAGCTCAAAAATCCTCAGTTCCTCCCCATCACCTGATAAAGTCCAAATTCTTTAGCCTGACATTCAAGGCTCTGACAACAATATAATGTTATAGTGTGATTTCCTCCTACTTTGCTATATGTACTCCAGCCAAAATGTACTAATTGTCTCCCAAATACACCCTGCCCCTTGTAGTATCTGGCCCTTGTCTGTGTCATTCGTCTCTCTTCATACTTCCATAACTTTTTGCTGATAGAAATATCATCCTTCAAGTATTAGTCAAAACTATTACCTCTTCCATGAAGTCCTTCTGGATTTTCCAGCAGAAATAATCTTTGGTTCCTGTACATACTTTATTTCTGTTATGACCCTTACTACAGTTTACACTGTAAGCTTACTTAGGTGTGGATGTGTGTCAGTACTTATCTCTGCTCAGATTATAAAGTTCATTTCACTGATTCAACATGTGTTTATTGAGCACCTACCATGTGCTAGTACAATACTGAATATAGTGAACAAGCTAGGCATAGCGCATTCAGTTTTTAGAGGGCCATCCCGCAGCGCCTAGCATGTGTCTTGCACTTGGTGAGCACTCAGTGATTATTTGCACAATACATGACAGAATTCCTAACTCATCTGAAAAAAAATATTTCCAGAAATTTTTATTTTTCAGTCCCAAAGAGTAAGAATATTAAGTCAATTAAAAAGTCTTCAGAGCAGCTGATCTGGGAACTCACAACATATATGTGTGTGTCTCTTGCATATTTGAGCCATGGAGACCCTGGAAAGCCCTCAGACATAGCCCTTTGCTCTCAGTTTACACACGTCTAACAATAGCAGTCATAACAACAACCATGTGAGCTTGAACCTTTGATTTCCAAACTCATTTTGGAGGAGAAGCAGAAAATTAGGGAGCAGGGAGTAGAAATGGCAGAGTCAGTCCCACAGGCAACCATGAGACTGAGGGTCCAACAGCAAGGGAGGGATGAAAAAAAGCTAAAAAACAAAATGTAGTAAAACAACACTAAAAACACAACAACGGGTGGCCATTTAGAACAGAGACAAATAGTTCTGCACACTTCTCAGGGTTTGAGCACAAGACCACTTTCACGGACAACCCCCAGCCATCAAGCTGGGCCAGGTCTATACTGCACTGTTTTAGAAGGCAGGGACAACTAATATGTGGGGAATGTTTCCATCCCAGGTAATTAAAACTCTTGGTGTTTAAAAGGATAAATCCTCAGTTATCTATTAAACTCACTTATCCACAACGACTCCCTCTACCCCGACCCACAGGCTCTGCAGCCAGAGTGTGCTTGGATTTCCTTACATTAATTGATTCATTTGCCTCAGAAAGTTTTTGGCTTTCAGCATCTTACTTTGATTTTCATTCAGTAAGTTTTATTCCTGCCTTATCTGTACAACACTGAAAGGACTGATGGAGGACACAAAAGATTTGAACAATCTGTACCCTAAGTTTTGTCTTGGGGATGCTTAAGGTCTAGTTGAGGAGATATGACCTATGTCCTTGAACCAACTGAAGGACACAGTAGAGTGAGATGTACGTAAGAGTACAGTAAGACAAACTTTGCAAGGAAGACAATGTTTTTGGACACAGACAGGGAACTAATCATAGAAGGTTTCTTAGAGAGGAGACACTGAGCCAGAAGTGGAAGACTTGGGAAGGGCATTTTGGGTGAAGAAAATAGTACAAATTGGAATGCATATTAGGGGCAGGAAAGAGCAAATTGTGTGCAGGCAACGGTAAAGAGCCAGCCTGGCCCTGTTCGGGAATAATAAGAGATAAGTTTTTATACAAATTTCCACAGTTTTGTACAAGTCTCTGACATTTTTCTAAGGTCGTGGCTTAGTCTGCTCAGGCTGCCATAAAATACCATAGACCAGGTGGTTTAAACAACAGAAATTTATTCTCATAGTTCTGGAGTCTGGAAGTCCAAGATCAAGACAGCAGCCGATTCAGTGTCTTGTGAGTGACTCCTCCCTGTTTTGCAGATGGCCACCTTCTTGCTGGGTCTTCACGTGGGGGAGGGAGAGCAGACTCTCTAGTGTTCTTATCAGGACACTAATGCCATTATAAAGCCCGACCCTCATGACTTCTTCTAACTCTCATCACCTCCCAAGACCTCGTCTTGAAATGCCATCACATAGGGGTTTCCAGGGGTCTGCAACCCACAGCCCAGGATGGCTATGAATGCAGCCCAACACAAAATTGCAGAATTTACCTAAAACCTTTTTTTGCTCATCAGTTTTTGTTAGTGTTTGCGTATTTAATGTGTAGCCCAAGACAACTCTTCTTCTTCCAGTGTGGCCCAGAGACACCAAAAGTTTGGACAACCCTCCAACATGAATTTGGTGAGGGTAAGGGGGATTGAAGGTGGGGACACAAACATTTAGTCCCTAGCAGGTCATGTGAATTTAAATCTCTGTAGCTTTTGAAAAGCCAAAGAAATCAAGTTTGATGTACAGATCAGTACTCTATCTTCAATCATGTCATTTTTTTTTGACTAGAGACTTTGTGCAATGCCTAGTTGCAACCTACAAAGTTGACTTGATTTGCTTTCTCTAAGTTCACTTTGCAAATAAAATCATAAGAAATGTGAAATGCTCCTTTGGTTAGAAGCTCTGGACAATCCTACTTCTAGAAGATACCATCCCGTGCCGTGGGTGCGTCTGAAGCTATGGGTGACTGTTGACAGATTCATGAGTAATTGGGTATGAACGCAAATAATGACCTGACTTTCTACAGCTTGTTCACTGGTAAAGGCTGGAGATTTATCAGCCTGAGAAAATGAGGTTTTAATAACTGTGTTTTTACCTTTCTCACTAGACTGTAAAGTCTGGGAAGTTGGGGTAAATGTTTTCCCCAGAGTCTAGACCATCACCTACCACAGAAATGGAACTTAATGTTAAATGAACAACTGAATAAATGATTGAAGGCAAGACAAATTAATTTAACATTCAACTAAAGTGAAATAGTTTCTTTCTCAAAATTAACTTAGCCTGAATTGGCTGAGATTCTTGTAACTGGTGGATCATGCCTTTTTAACAAATTAAAAACAAACCACAAAACCAGGGATTTTAAAGTAATTTTTTCACAGGCATGTTCGTTGTGAATCCAATACACGTATCCTGCTGAATTGGCTGCTTGGTGTAATTGAGAGCCAATTTCAACGTTCGCATGACAATGAAAATCTCAAGCTTAAATTTATTAATATGTTGCCTTGGCAGAACACCAGGCCTCTTAATAGTAAAATATGGAGAGAAAAGATATTAGTCTCCAAAGACTTGAGTATGAGTTTGAAACTAAACTGATGTTGTTCTTAAAAAGATCTTTCATAAGGAGACATAACTGTGGAGTTGTGAATCTAAAGCAATTGAAATGAAAAATAACCCAAAGGACAAAGAATCAAAGTTTGAGTATAGTGTTTAGTTGGAAGGCCCAAGGGTCAAAATATTTAAGTCGTCTAGGGCCCACCTGAACACCAATCAGAAAACTCCTTATCTACACATACTGAACAGATAGTTTGCCAAATACACTAAGATATGAAGCAGAAGCACGGCATATCAACCAGATGGACCCTGGGAAAGGAGAGCTCATCATTTCTACAAGCTGTGGCTACCATTTATTGAGTAGGTACCAGGTGTCTGTCCAGAACTATGTCAAGTGCCATACAGACTTTTCTCATTCTTACAAAACCCCATTGGGCAGGTGAGGAAACTAAGGCTTAAAAACAGGCTAATTAAATGACCCCAAATCAGCAAATCTGTAAATGGCAAAGGCAAGATTTTATTTAGCCTTTGCTACTGACCACTCCATTTTATTCCACTGCTGCTCAAAAGGTGGTCCTTGAACTGACATCAGCATCACAAATGGAACTTTTTGGAAATCAAAGTCCAGATCCCCACCCAGACCTGCTGAGTCAAAATCTCTGGTCATGGGGCCTAGGAATCTGCTTCAACCAGCTCTCTATTCTACTATGTATCCCCAAACTTTAGCCAATATGTACATTTCATTTGGCCAGTGCAGATTCTTACAAACTCAGGAAATTAATATCAACCCATTGCTCTATTTGAACTATGAGAACAGTAGTTATCATACCAGCAATCATAATTTCCAACAAACAGAATATATAAAATGAGCCTTAAGGAAAACAATCCAATAGCATTATTATCCATTTAAAATATGAACAAGGGCTACAGTGATTGGAATTCTTTCAAGACCTGACTATATGTATTGATTTGGAATAAAAATAGTAATCACAGAGGTCATTCTAAGCTGTAACAGATAAAATATATTTTTAATATAAGCCCAGAAATTAGTATCTTGAAAAGAGGGCAATAGCAACCATCAGTGTGCTTTGACAAAAGCAGAATACAATTCATGAAAGTGGCGGTCAGAATTCCAACCTAACGCTATGAGTGGTTGTCTTGCCAAATAATAAAACGTATTGACATACTGCTGGGCTATCATTGGCGTGGTATATAGACATTGAGATTTTCTAAGCAAAGTTACTGGAAGTCATTCAAATATTTATAATAGTGGAATGGGTAAACTGGAGACATTCTCTTTCAATAAATTTTTGGTTCCAAACTCCTTGATGAGAAAATATTTGGAATAAAGCACAATAGATTTATGTACAGACTTATATGGCTGAAATTGATTTTTGTTTCTCTGGGAATTTAAGAATCTTTTTAATAGTTGAGAGCTGGTGTACAGCTGCAAAAGGTTGGCTTAACACAGAGCCAATATTTATGCCTTCTTGATAGAACAAATGAGAGTTCTCCCTCTGTTTTCTATCTTACTTTTATGTTGAAAGCCTGGCAACACTGGGATATAATACTTATTTCTTCAAAATGTTTCTAAATTGTTGTTCACTGTTTTGTATTTCATCTCAAAGCTGCTTTATTTACAATATTATTAAACCTCAAAGAAACCCATATGGTAGAAGAAAAGGAGAAATTGTGCGATTTCACTGTTTTATTCTTTTTTAATAGAATTTATGTGAAACTGAAAATTGTTCAAGTCTGTTTTTTATTCTCAAGGAGTACATCCATGTCTTGCAACAAGAAGGCTTAAACAGATGGGTATATTATATTACACAATAAAGTGTGTGGCTGAAATATAATTCTGCAAAAATTTTCTCTCCTTCCAACAGGTATGTAATGGTTATGTAGGTACTTGCTACTTCTATATTTAAATAAAGCAAACCCAGCCTCACAAAATACAAGTATATTTTCATCCAAATACAGATCTAGCAATATTACTACTAACAGTACCTACTTCTCAATAATTTCTAGGTGCTTTCTTATGTATTTATTTCTGCTGCTTAGCATTTGATTAGTATACCTGAGGACGTATTAAGGTCCAGCAGATGTACAGGTGCAGTACTCATATGATTACCACTCAAGTAACTATCATTATTTACATACATCTGCTGAAAACACAGAATTTGTCTGTAGGCAAAGCAATTTTTGCTTCCTGGGATCTTATCTCTCACTACCAAAGTTTTGATGCAATATGTGTCATTTTTCAGACAGGAGAATAAGAGTGGGAATCCAACAGGTCAATATAATGGAATCTCAACAAGTTAAGATCTTGGTTACAATCCTCATTCTGTGCTTACTCACTACATGGCCATGAACCAGTCACTTCAGCTTCACGTGTCTTCATTTCCTATCTCATGATCTGTCATGCAAATTAACTCAGAGAGTGCTTGGGAAAGTGCCTGGTGTGAGGCAGGTGGTCAGTGCATGGTAGCTGCTATCATTGTTATTCTCTGAGTTCTTCCTATCTCTTGTAAAATATATGCAGTAAACAAACAAACAAACTTTATGGAATTTCTATTATAAGGAAGGTTAGAGGTCCCATGAGGTCAAGAACCATGTATGTCTTTTTGTTATTACATTCTAGCATATAGATGCCTGGCATGCAGTAGGCGTGAACAAAATTTTAAGTGAACGAATAAATGACTTACATATGTAAAACATTTGACACAGTGCCTGGCACAGGGCCAATATTCAATAAATGAGGGCTATATTAAGTATTTTTAACTATTTTGTGGAATCGCCTAATGGAGTCTGACCTCTGTCTCTAAACTTGGGAAGTCTTCACTTCCTGGAACTAAGACCCGCAAGAAGCTCTATCTGGTGACATGATGGAATAACTCTCTAGGCTTTGACTAGAAAAAAGTTCTTGGTAAGAACATTGAGCCAGAAATCAGGAGATTAAGATTCAAGCCCTGATTTGACCATTTCTTAGTTATGTGGTCTTCGACTTGTTTGTGCCAATTTCTTGTACACCCAACTGGTCAAGAGCATGTGTGTGCCTTGTCTCCCTATATAAGAACTACCACATCTTCCCCTGGCTGGTGTGGCTCAGTGAATTGAGTGCTGACCTGCAAACCAAAGGGTTGCTGGTTTAATTCACAGTCAGGGCATATGCCTGGATGGCGGGCCAGGTCCCCAGTGGGGGTGTGCAAGGGGCAACCACACACTGATGTTTCTCTTCCTCTCTTTCTCCCTCCCTTCCCTTCTCTCTAGAAATGAAAATAAATAAAATCCTTTTAGAAAGAAGAACTACTACATTTTAAGCACCTACTCTTTGTTAGGCACCATTTTAGGGAATTTTCTAATTCTTTCAACAATCTTCAAAAATTACAGATGAAGAAACTGAATATAAGTGCTTAAGTAGGTGATCAAGTTTAAACCACAGTAATTGATGGAGCCAAAATTTGAACCCAGGTCTGTCTCATCGAAGCCAATGCCTTTCTATGCTATACTGTCTTTCAAACAGCTATTTGCCTTGTCAAATCTCAGCAGTTGAAACATTTCCCTGGAATAATAAATGTTGAATAAAATTTGAACTCCCTCCTCACAGAGTTGTGAAAATAATAGGTGCTTATTAAATTTATGTTGAGTGAATAGAAGAAAAAAGGGGCACAATGGGCCTTCTTCAGTTTTGTGGCTTCATTTCTCTCCAAGAGTTCATTTTTAGGATCAAAACAGGAAGTGGTAAGGTAGTCACATGAGTACAAATAACGAACGTATTTGTCAATGGAGTTAATAAAGCTAGTGGACAATAGCTTTAAGGCATTAAGGAAGTCAAAGCTCAGTCCCTTATATTTCTTCCCAAAAATTCAGTGGGACTGAATATTAGTATCCCCATCTTACTACAGCTTCTGAAAACAGCAGTTGCTGTGGAGGGTACAGACACCGTCCTAACCAGAAACAGGGATCACTAGACCCTTTCGTGTTCTGCCCCAAGGAATTTCCTCTGGGCACATTACAGTATATTCCAGAAGAAGTTGATCAGATCTTTGGCATTATTACCACTCACATATGCAGTATCTGGCAGAAGTAATGCCTGCTTGAGTGTGTTTAGTAGGGTAATAATATGGGTGTGATAACTTATAGGTTTTTTTATTCTTTATTTTATTGATTATGCTATTACAGTTGTCCCATTTTCCCCCTTTACTTCCCTCCACCCAGCCCACCCCCTCCCACCCACATTCCCCCCTTTAGTTCATGTCCATGTGTCATAAGTTCTTTAGTGTCTACATTTTCCATACTATTCTTGCCCTCCCCCTATTTTCTACCTATTGTCTATGCTACTTATTCTCTATATATTTTCCCCCTCTCTCCTCCTCCCACTTCCCTGTTGCTAACCCTCCATTTGATGACTATTTTTTACTGTTCATATTTTTAATCTTCTTTTTCTTAGGTAAGTCCCTTTAACATTTCATATAATAAGGGCTTGGTGATGATGAACTCCTTTAACTTGACCTTATCTGAGAAGCGCTTTATCTGCCCTTCCATTCTAAATGCTAGCTTTGCTGTATAGAGTAATGTAGTAGGATAATCTTGGATGTAGGTCCTTGACTTTCATGACTTGGAATACTTCTTTCCAGCCCCTTCTTGCCTGTAAGGTCTCTTTCGAGAAATCAGCTGACAGTCTGATGGGAACTCCTTTGTAGGTTACTGTCTCCTTGTCTCTTGCTGCTTTTAGGATTCTCTCCTTCATTTTTACCGTAGCTAATGTAATTATGATGGGCCTTGGCATGTTCCTCCTTGGGTCCAACCTCTTTGGGACTCTCTGAGCTTCCTGGACTTCCTGGAAGTCTATTTCCCTTGCCAGATTGGGGAAGTTCTCCTTTATTATCTGTTCAAATAAGTTTTCAATTTGTTGCTCTTCCTCTTCTCCTTCTGGCACCCCTATAATTCAGATGTTGGAACGTTTAAAGGTGTCCTGGAGGTCCCCAAGCTTCTCCTCAGTTTTTTGAATTCTTGTTTCTTCATTCTTTTCTGTTTGGTTGTTCCTTTCTTCCTTCTGGTCCACTCCATTGATTTGAGTCCCAGTTTTCTTCCCCTCACTATTGGTTCCCTGTGCGTTTTCCTTCATTTCTCTTATCGTAGCCTGCATCCGTTCATCTAATTTATGTCCAAAGTCAACCAATTCT